>MQRK01116292.1:0-11249 GCA_001938485.1 Girardia tigrina
TACTGTATTCAGGGGCATGGATTGACCTATTGAAATAGATAGAGAACTACTTTTGCCCCATTTTTGACCAATCCACTATTACAGGCGATTTCTGGGCTTTCTGTGCAGCGACTTGTGGTTCCCTTTCTCAGCTGCGGTCACATATCTTGAAATTTTCAAAATTTGAACAGAACTTTTATAATAAAATACTTAATTTGTATGAAATTATATATTGTTTAAATCTATTACGAATGTTTTTCGTTTTTCTAGTGAGTATTCGTACTGAAAATGCAGTTTTCCCGAGAAGATATTAGAAAAATCATTTATTACAACTGGAACAGAGGACTGTCAACTGCCAATAATCATAAAGAAATCAACTGCATCCTTAGCGAAGGCACAGTTGGCCTCAGAACATGCTCCGACTGGGTAGCAAAATTCAATAGTGGAAACTTTGTCTGTGAGGATGAGCCACGCAGTGGACGGCCGTCATTCAATTTGGAAGAGGAGATACTAACTGTTCTCAAAGAAGATCCCGTGAGCGACATCAAAAAAAATTATATGGAAAAATTGGATGAAGCCGTTTTTGAAAAACGGCGAAGACGAATATCTTTCGGGAATTTCTATCTCCAGCACGACAATGCGAGGCCCCCATACGGCTACCATCACACAAGAGAAGATTACTCAGCTTTGTCTCAACATTCTTGAATATCCAACATACTCGCCAGACTTAGCCCCCTCGGATTATTACCTTTTTCGATCAATAAAATCTGCCTTGCAAGGAAAGGATTACGCCAGTTCATCTGCTGCAATACACGATATTCAATAATGGACTGACTCAAAGCCGCAGCAATTCTTCCAGAATGGCACAAACAAGTTACCGGGAAGGTGGCAACGATGCATTGAGCATGATGGTGAATATTTTGAAAACTTATGTGACGTTAATGATTAAATACTTTGTTGATATTCATGTGTTATTGAAATTTCGGAAGAAACTTTTGAGCCAAACATCTATTTGTAGAACAAATCATCGCATGTCCTTTTATTTTGATCATTTATTAGTGAAAACCCTATTATAATTCTTTATAAAGCTTTTTTAAAATTATAAAGCACAATTCTTCGAACTGATGTCCTCGAAATTCACATTTCCAACGATATCTTTCTCTGCACTTATGTTGGTTGTTTTCAATAACTTATATCACTGTTTCAACGTTTCCCGGGTCCAAAACAGTGCTATTAATTAATATCTAAGCATTGATTTCAACGTGTCCCATAAAATGCGTTCTGTACTTTTACTCAGAGGCGATGATGATTCACTTGAATACCGAGAACCAAATAGGTTTATCGAATATCTCCAGAAAATGATACCGAAAACCGAATCATAAAGTGTCGCAAGAACTATATAATATTTTTCTGTCGATTATCAAAACCGTTTGAGTTTTTCAACAAATTCAATTTATACATTCAATTTAAATCATTCATTCTTAAAAATTAAAGTTATTCTTAACATGATTATATATCACTTATTGGATCAATCCTAAATTAAAAGAAACTGCCATTTTTTTCTAAAAATTCAACTTAGACGTAATTCGAATCCTATTTCACTTTCTCTCCGATGATCAATTTCGAAAAATCAATCAATTGTTCTTCAAAAATAATCAAGGAAGCACAATAGAAAATTGATTAATTGTTTACTATTTAAAAAAAACGAGCAATCATTATAAACATTAGTTGCAATCAGATTCAAATCGATTCGACGAATTCGTCATTTTATCATTCAGAAAAAGCTGAACCAATTAAGTTGGTATACAAATCATAGTTCATTTACTTTACGTATCGAATTTGGTTAATTAGGTACTAATTTTATACGTTTATGCGATGAGGGCTATTGCTTTTGTTGACAAGAGTTTCTTGTATTTCTTATTAAAAAGTGTAAAAATTAAATTAAATATGTAAAAAAATATAAAAAACATTAAAAGTTAAAAAAAATCGGTTTAAATGAATGTAACGTAATCGTTGCTGTTAAGAATAATTTAAAGCAGTATCGGGTAACCCGGTGCGCTATATATACATTTTTGTAACAAATTTAAAATCGTTAAAGTTATTGAAGTATTGCTATACCAATATTAGTCGTATTTTTACATCGGTGTAAAACACACAGTAAAATCAAAACTGGATCCCCGTATTGATTTTATGTTCTCTAAAACAATCACAATGTTCGTATTAATTATGTAAATTTAATGTTTAAAAATAATAAAATGTGTTGCCATAGGCTCCCGCAGGATTTTTTCCAAGGTGGGGGGCAAAATAAAAACTTTTCCTAGGTAGAATTTTTCTAGGGGTTGGGAATTTCGAAACTTCTACTGGGTATAATTTTTTAAAAATATCAATTTATTTATTTTCCTTCTCATCAATTTCGAAATAATAAAAACATAAATCACAGCTTACACAAACAACATTAAAAATAAAATATTTAAATTGATATTTATCAAAACACGCATTATTTTCAAAAAAAGTTTTATTTACAACCACAAATTATTCTGTAAAAAGAAATAGCAACCATCTCTTTTCTAAAGAAAACCAATTAAGAACATTTATAAAATATTGTTCTTGCATTTTGTCTATTATATGACGATGGACACTCATCTTGCAAAGGTCATTCAGTCTATTCTCAACCATAATTGACCGTAACCAGGTTTTAAACCTGTGTAGAGTACTAAATTACCTATCTACTGTACAACTAGTAGCTGGCAGTGTCAATTCCAGAGTAAGGGCCAAAGAAACAGAAAGATAAAATACTGATGAATGCTGTATTAAATCTAAGAAAATCAGATTTTGAATCTTATTTATGGGTTTATCGTTCAAATATGCAAACCAAAATGTAGTATCTGCTGTGAAATTTAATTTATTATTTATATTTTGTACACATTTAATTTTTTATTCCAGGGTGGGGGCAAATGCCCTGTGTTACATGTTTAAATTTTTTAATAGTATTTATTTCTGTATTGTAATTACATACGAGTAAATTTATAGTGAATCACACATGTGCGCCGCGAAAAACAAATTTTAAGCTTAATGTCGCAACTCGAAAAAGATTGCCCGACACTGATTTAAAGGGAAATAAGAATCAGATACGGTTTTTAAAAAATCAGAACTTTTCTCATAATCTTTAATTTAAAAAACGACAATTTGTGAAATTCGAAAATTAAAAAAATGATGATTTTTCTGTGAATTTTCAAAAAAATCGATTGATGAAGAAATATGTAATATTTTTGAAAAAATTTCCAAGCCAATTAAAATTTATTAATTTTTTCGTTTTAACCATCATCGTCAGAATGAATGATTTTTCAAACGAAATTTACTTATATAGTGCAGTTAATGATTATGTTATCAATACGTAATCAGTACATCATTTAAAAACTACCAACAAAGTTGTAGAGAATGCAGTTAGAACATTAATTTTAGGATCCAAAGATCTTATATATAACGCTGAACTCTCTCCAAATATTTACAAGTATTTACAAATAAATACAAGTAGTAATTAAAACAACACTCTATGGACCTAACATTAACTGTAACTTGAACCGGAATCATAAGGAACAACAAGACAAAAAGATAATATAATATAATTTATTTTGAAAGAATAAAATACAATTATTTTTTCTCAATCGAAGTGTGGGTCGAAGACCGTCATCATAGATCCCGATGACGGTTTCTTTGCATAGTTGGAGTAAAAATAGCTTGAAACGATTATTCAAAACTTCCTCATACACTACCTTGGTCACTTCTTCGTTTTTTGGACAACTAGAGGCATTTCCTTATCATTATAGACTAGTTCAAACATCATGACTGAGGCCCGAAACATTGTCACATATTTGTGTCCTCTTATGTACCTGTAATTCCGTCTGTGTGGGACTAAGTCGACACGCTTCTCTTTAGAATCTAGCTCACTTTTGGTTGGTTTGGATAAACTATTTCTTCGTCATGGCATTGAGGTCCTATTTCAACACCTTTAGAATCGTGAAGTCATTTACTCCGGCTTCATAGGCCTGATTGGCTGTCTCTAGACCTTTTCTTGAACGAATCTAAGTATGACTCTAGTCAGAATTGAACTGGGAAGTACACTTCAAAACTTTTTTTTCTGACAATGTTTTATCTTTTTAAACTTATATAAGAGACTGAACATAGAGTTCCTGGTACATTTAATAGTCATTCCGGCGTGAAAATATCAACTATTGATTTATTTGAAAGCACTTTCATATTACTTTTTATTGAATTTTTACAAATTATAAAACTCTTAAATAATATTTTTAAACATACGAACATACGACGGGAAGTTTAAAACATTTTAAACCATTCTACTATACACTTAATGCAATGAATAGTTTTATAATAGCAACCTGTATTTTATTAATAATTATCAATTATAGTTAAAATTTTAACTCGATAAAATTTGTAAAAAATAACTAACAAAAAGAATTAATTAAAATTTTTTAAATGAAACATTTTTTGAGAAATTTACCTGAATATATAGGCCAGATTCCTCTCCTTCTATATATCCCGCATTATCATCAGTGTCAGTTAATATTAAATCTTGATCACTGTGAAATCTTTTAATATGGTTACCACTGCTTGAGTTCACATTTTCTTTTATAGTGACTGTTAATCCACTGCCGTCTGGTATTGATTCATTATCATTTTTATAAGCTAAATTTTCTCTTGTGATATCCATTGAAATATTATTTTTAGATGTTCGGAGATGATTACTTCGACTTATTTGTTCCGATGTAGTTAATAATTTTGCAAAATGATAACAACATTTAGGAAAGGAATCCGTTAAAAGAGGAGGACTGTGAGTCAACAAAGGTTTGATGAATCTTGAATAAAAGATAATTTAGAAATTATTCGAAGTTATACAAAATTTTTACACTTACTGACAATCAAGTTTAGCAAACATTCTTATTAACCTAGCCTTCTTTTTATGTCGTTCATTTAGATCCAAGACTTGCTAGATGATCAGATATATTGATAAAAAATATTTAACATGAAAAAATTTACATCAGGCAAAATTGTGCTATCATTTACTGGTTCTATATAATTTTCTGCTCCACTGTCTTTGCCAATTCTTAAAATATAATAATGCATACAAATAATTAATACATATTATTTTGAAATAATCAAACGTTTACATTTTGGATTTAATTAGTACGATCATTGTAAAAAAGCAGATATACTTCAAATTTTACAAAAAACAAAAATTCAGTAAATTATTAATAATTACAAGATAAATAAAATATAACAGTTTAATAAGTTAAAAATATCTTTAAGCATTCTAGATGTGAAACAATTGTACTTCATATTTCTGCATTTTTAATAGACATTATGAATAAATATTTATGTAATTATATCTATAAATTTGGAAAATTTCAATTACCGTATATTCAAGAGATTAATCATTGGTAAAGTCAGTCCACCACAAATGAAAACTGTAACCATAACAATAATTAAGGTGGTGCTGAAAAACATTTGGCGAACTATAGAACTGGTATTCCGAATCGCTAATGCAAACGCCATTGCACCTCGAACACCGGCAAACATAAGCATGTGTTGCTTATTTAAACTAATTTTGTTATTTCTACCCAAATTTAGAAGAGCAGACAACAAGTATACATTAACTGCTCGACCGACAATAATAGAAAAAAGTCCAATGAAAATAAAACGAGGCTCCCAGTAATGTTCTTTGAATGTCATTGTTGAAACTCCGATGTAAACAAAAACGAAATTCTCTGATAAAAAGCTCATTAACTCGAATATCTATGCCAAATAATAATTTTATTTCATTATTTAAATCAAATACTTCTTTGGTCCATCTTTGAGATTCTTTAGACAAATTATTGAATGTGTAATGCGCTTGAGTTATTCCACAAAATAAACTTGCTACAATGCCTAGATGGAAAGATAAAATGACATAAAAATGAAACAAAAAATTATTAAAATTTAACTCAACTTGTCAGTTGAAGAAGTACTAAGTATATAGCGAACTATATTGTAACGAACAGTATATCGCCAGAAAAATGATAAATTGAACCATCGTCTGTTTTTAACCACATTTTAAACCAAAAACCCCAATCGAGTACACTTAAATTGATTTTGTAATTTTAAATTGATTTAAAATGGCTATGGCTATAAAGTTACTGTATAATACTTTGTCATTCACTGTAATGAAAAAAATATCACAGAAACATTTTATTAACAAAAAATGTAAATATTTTGTATATTACTTTACTATTGTATTATATTATTTTTAATTTTAGTTATTAACCTTACAATTAAACTTTAATATCAGATACAAAGGAATGTAGAATAAATTACAGTGCATTGTTGGTACAAGTTAAAATATTAGCTTCATGTAAATCAAAATTGACAAATAATTTACATAAAGTTTTAATATATGGATGAAATTACTGCGTCATTGTTTAATACACACGATAAAGTTTAAGGTTTTTTAAAAGAATTTCACCGATCGTAAAAAAATCATAATTCTTTTACACTCATTTTGTCATTTTCATAGTTATTAATTATATACAGCAATAAATAATATACAGTATACCCGAAGGAAACTAATGATTAAAGAAATATCATATCGAAATCAACTTAAAAATAAGATAAATTCCCCATAATACCAAAAAATATCGATACAATAACTAAAACTTAAGCTGAATGAAAATGAAGTTTGATCCAATCCTTAATAGTTTCAAAATTTTCCCTTCAACGCTCTCTAACAATGTCTAAAGTCTCATTGTGAAGCAAAAATAAACAGACTTTTTCAGATGCAACTAATGAGCAGACAATATACAGTAGACGTCCACACCAAACCAGGGTCTCTAAAGTCAAATCCAGCCATTTTAATGATTGTCTTTGTACTTTATTATTTCCACAGGAAAATTCTCAAATATTTTTATTTATCAAACATTTCATTTAATTCTTATATTTTTAAGTATTTTAGACCGAATTTTCTTTGTTCTAGAACTTGCAGTTCATGAGGGATACGAAAATCGAAAAAACTTAAAAAAAATTTTTTTTCAAAAAACAGTCTCTCAAAAATCGAGTTTTTAAGTTTTTTTAAAGTTTATAGTCGCAATTTTTAACAATTTAATCGATTTGGAGTCGATGTTTTGGGTTTAAAGCTTGAACTAGTTAGGATTACAAAATGACCAGTCGGTTAAAACGAGCCTTTTAATATGTATTTCGGTACTGTTGCTGTTGGATAACGAATATCAATTCGCTCTGACTCTAAACTTTTTTACAATAAATCGGTGCAGATCGTTGATTTACAAAGCTAAACAACCAACAAGTTTTTTTAACACGAGCAAATTATAGAAGAGTAGAATATCACGATTCCAGAAAATTCTTAGGAGTAAAAGGCATTAAAAATATTACAATAAATCAATTTTTAAAAACAAAAATAAAATTAAAATCAATTTTTTGACCGCGTCTTTGAAGTGTCCACCGTCAAATTTTTTTTAGAAATATGTTTTTTTAGTCCTTTACACTCAGGATTTTTTAATTTTTTGAAATGATGGAACATAATGAAAAAAACTAAAAACTATTTTGTTTTCAAAATATCGTGTTTAAACTCTAATTAAATCTAAATATTTAAACATATATTTTGAGTATTATTTAACTGAAATATTTAATAAATAATTTTCAACTGCAAATATACATATTATTCATAAAAATATTTAGAAAATTAAGAAATTGGTGTTAAAAGTTATATTATTTTAAATAACAGCAAGTAGTCTTCGTAAAAATATATTTTTCATTGCCTGATAATGGTTGCCAAGTTACAGTAACTGAATTTCCCTCATCATCTTCAAAAAATTAGGAACCAATCATATCTCCTATCCAAAAATCCTACCGAACATTGGCCCGTAGAGGATGTATTTTGTTATATTAAATCAATTATTTTGTCCCTATAAATGCGGTAGTTTTGTTTGTTGACATACTCCGAGATATGGAAATGATCATCATCATGAAAATGGTTTTTGAAAAATTGTCGTTCTTTTGTTGTCTAATGAAAATCTAATCAGTTAACCTTCGCCATTTTACATAATCTGTTGGTTTCAGCTTTTGTGTCATCTAAATCTTGTAGGAATGCATTTGAAGATCGTTTTTCAATATTCGATGCACAGAGTATGTCGACATACCCGAAGCAACTTCACTTGGCTCACTTTCACATTGGCTTACACTACCGCAATTGTTTGTTGCGTTTGAACATTAAGGTTTCGACTGGGTGAATATACCCAAAGTTTTCAAATTTCTGTGACAACCTTAAAACTATTGTCGCGGTACAGCATTGTCACGTCCAAAGATCGCGCGAATTTCACGAATAATCTTTACGTAGTACTTTCCATTCTAAACATCGTAGTACCCCTAAAAAATATTCCAGTTTCAAGAAAACAAAAAAACTTTTTTGTTTTTGAAAAATACCAATGTGGTACACACTCAGTACTTTTTCGTTTTATTAGCTATGTTGAATGTGCAAGTAAGCTGATGACCAAGTACAGTACTGTAAATAGCGATACACAAAAACCAGCTTTGTTCAAAAGATAGTCTTGAAATAAAGGAACTTCCTTTTATCATTTTGAATTATATTTCAGAAATATTATATTATTTAATTATAGAAAATTTGCAATTAATATAAATAACATTTGATAGACAAAAGTTATATAATAAAATGTGACAAAATATTTAATGTCAAAGATTAAAATATAATTTATAAATGAAACACTTGACAAAAAATTAGAATTGATTATTTGATTTATGGTTTTATTATATCAACGGAAGTTTTATCTTAAATTAAAGTAATTGTTTGTATTTTGTGCAAACGAAAATTTTTGAACGTTATATAATCAAAAATTGTAAAAATGTAAAATTTAAACTAAATTTCTAAAATTATAAAAAATATTAAAACTCTAAAAAAGAGAAAACGTAAATTTGAAATTGTGAGATTGTAACATTTATATCAAAATTTTAACATATTCATATTTATGTTACACTATATTTACTTTAAAATGTTTCTGATTAGAAAATAATAATCCTTGGAATTTTTTTTAAAAATAACAGAGATTTGTTTTGAAATAAAATTTTGAACTTATGTCTAATCTTCAGTTTGATTCTAATACAGGTTCGTCAAATATTTTCGAACCTAATAGCAATAATAATTAATAATCAAAAAAAAATAAATTTATCGATTGATACAATATTATAAAATAATGATAACATACCCGACAAACTACACACTTCTGCAATTAGAAAAGAGCAGTAACTCATAATGAAGAATAAAGAAGTCTCGAGTAATGGATGTTCTCGTAAATATGTATATTTAGTAACAATTGCTGTTGTTATACCAACCAAAATTCCTATGGACAAGGCTCCGAACATTACCGTTAGAAATGTTTTGATAGATATAAGAACTTCAATTCCATTAAAAGATCCGTCAGTTTTTATTCCATATTTTTCCACAGAACTAACATATAAATAAAACAAACAAATATAAAAATGAAAACGTATTACTTAGCCAAAACTATAGAAACCGCATCATTGAGAACACTTTCCCCAAAAACTAAAGCATAGATATCAACTTCAATATTTATATCATTGAATATGGCTAACACGGTGACTAAATTAAAAATTTACAAATAAAATTAAAAATTTTCCAATTAATCTATTTTTAAATGATAATAAAGCAAAATAATTTTAAATATACTGTTGCATAATAT
Source organism: Girardia tigrina (assembly GCA_001938485.1). NCBI lineage: Eukaryota > Metazoa > Platyhelminthes > Tricladida > Dugesiidae > Girardia > Girardia tigrina. Next base: position 9,759 of record MQRK01116292.1, read on the forward strand.
GAAATCAAACAAAAACTGTCAAGCAACCTGGGTCTGTTGCTGATATGAAAGATCCAAAAAGTAAACAGTCATCAAATCCAATTTGTTGTGAAATATTAGAGACTGTTCTTGAAAGACCATAACATAATCCACTATAATCAAAATTAATATAAATATATTTCTACTGAATCTATTAATAAAAATAGTTATTTTAAAAAATAATGTTTAATTTGTAACAAAGATCCTAAATCGCACAGATAAAAACAAAAAAGATAGAAACTTTCTTTTGATGATTTACATAAGTATGTTGAATATTACTAAAAAGATTAATATGATTTTATATTTTTCGCATTGTCGATAATAAAATTCTGAAGACTGTCATAAATTGTTATCGCCCTAGATGGGAAAAAATAATGTCTTTTAAAATAATACTTATTGGAGCAAATATGAATGATATTAATCACTAAACATCAAATATTTAATTTTAAATTCCTTACAAAATTTAATCTTAATATCAAACTACCTTTATATCATATATTTTACAATTTTTAATACATATTATACTGTCATAAAGTTTTTTTATTGTTGATTCTGAACTGTTTCTATGATGGCCCTTTGTCGGATTATTTTGAATGTATTCATAAAACTTGGATCTCGGTTTAAGAGTTCGGTTAGAATTTCACTCCGAATCTGCGTCTATTATTTTCAAAATGACATTATCCACGCAATCAAAATTGCATATGTGGAAACCTTTGTTATACTTAAAGTACATTTTACAATTTGTCACATATCATTTACGAAAATGACATTCGCTAAAATATAAAAGATATACGAAATCTCTTATTATCATTCGATTGAAGGTTTTCCTATCCGCGTTCCGTACCATGACAGTAAGATATTCCCTACAAATGTTCATCCCCAACCGAGAGATTCTCCGTCGACTCCCCTGTACTGCTACTATGCAGCTGTGCAACCCCTGTCACCAGTTACATTTTGAAAGATTTAGACGCAATTGGTTCTCCTTAGGTCCAACGTTGACATCAATTTAATCAAGTCTCTTCAGGATAAAATCAATACATATTCTGGGAAAAACCTGTGCTTTACAAGAGATATGTAGATGACATCTTTTTTTAAGAAACTAAACCCTTATAGAACCATTCTTAAATTTCTTGAATCGCCTTGAATTTACAACAAAATTGGAAGTAAATAACAAACTTCTTTTTCTTGACATTCTTTTCACTGCGATGGTTGTGAAATATCAAACTGATAAAAAAGTTTATAACTTTGTTTCAGTCTCAAAAATTGGTTAAATCGTGTGGTTAGTGGAGACTGAGGATAATAATTAATAATATCAAAATAAAAAATGTTTTAGAAATTAATAAAAATTGTCGTCATTTAAAAATATTGTTATTGTCGTGGTTTGAGGAATGAGTAGTATTACTGAAAATGATATAATCATCATAAGGACTATAAGAATTGATACCAGAGCAAGGATAGTGGTGCTGAAGAAAT
>MQRK01116345.1:0-15578 GCA_001938485.1 Girardia tigrina
TTTTTTCGTACATATCTGAAACCCCTATGATATATGTATGTTGTTTACCATCAAACAATACCTCATGAATCTCCTAATGTACACAAGTATAATCACAAGTACAGTGGTTACTGTAACCATGATACATAACATTTTATTTTACATGTAAAAACGACATTTTATTCTAATCGTAAAATTGTTATATTTTAATTTAAGATATATTTCAAAATTTTTGGAAATTTCTTTGTTAGATTTTAAATTCAAAATTTATACGAGCTTCCCAAAATCCTCACAATAGATACAAATAATAAAAAATTAATAACAATTAAAATTGACTAAAATAATGTTTTAATACCAGTTCTTGAATTACAAAAGATTTGATTGAAAATATTTTAATAAATGATTTAGGAATGAAACGTCCCTCAGTTAGACTTTGATTATCCTTCATCTTGCATTGAAAAATATTCTCATCTTTTTTGAGCAAGTATCTTTCTTTTTACAATGTTTGACCAAAAAGATTTTTCCTGAAGAAACCGGAAAAATATTTATCTTATTGTGAGCTACTTTTATTTTCTGTGTTTCTTTTTCCGTTACGTATTGTGTTATAAATTATCTTTTAATAACTAGAGGGTGTCCAGAAAGTCCGGTGCACTTCTCACAACGTGTAAAGAACAAGTTTATTTATCAAACACATCAACTTGGCATATTTGAGAGTAGCGCCCGACGTTCCGGACACCGTATATTAGTATTTATTTTTGTTAATATTTACTATGATCTTATTATAATTTACAATAATCCTGCAAATCCACAATTCAAAATAAAAGTACACAGTTTCCTTCCCTCTATCAAATTTCAAAATCAAAAAAAGGAACTCAGTCCAAACTCATATTTCAAATGATTCAAAGCAAATCAAAAATTTCTTTTTATTGATCGAATTTTGTGGCAAATTTCCTTTTTTTTCCTGGAAAAAAGAAATTATTTATTCATTTGTAAAATTTTTAAACAATTAAAATACGTAAAATTTCAAAGTGAATAAAAAATCATTTTTTAATAATTAATTATATTATTTTTGTATTCATTTATTTGATTTAGTGAATTGTAAAATCTTTTACAACATGTTTTTATTTTTAATTCAGATTTCATTTATATATAAAATCTCAATGAACGCTGTGACCAGCGAGCTCCATCAGTCCCAAGGGAACCTTGGACGAGGATCGAATGGATGATAACGCTGCAAATGAATTGTGGAAACAATAGAAATAATATTTGATGACAATAGACTGTCAATACAAGACGGCCTAATAAATTATTTATATAAATGAACATAAATAAATAAATTTATACATGTTTAATCTATCTATTATTAAATTGTTTTATATTTTATGGTATTATTTATTATTAACTATTAAGACTTGTTTTTTAAAAACATTTATTTTACTTCTTCTGAGATAAGAAAAAAATATATTGTTATTTTATATTTTTTTATAGTAAAATAATGAATATATTTATAAAAATATTTTTATTATAATATTTTATTATACTATAATAACATTAAAAAGAATTTTTAACTATTTTCAAAAAAACAATTTTATATCAGATGTACTAAATAAATGTTACTAAATAAAAATTACGATTGTATTATTTACTGTAAATTTAAGAAAATTAATTAATTAAAAAAATGATATTTCAAAAGATATTTTTTTCAAAAACAATGATTTATTTTTAATATTTATGATAAATATTTTCAAAAATTATATTATATTATTAGAACGTCAATCAAACGGTTAAATTTTGAACGGAACGGAAATAAACTACATCAAATATAAATATTAAATTAGTTCTGATAATCTGATGCTTTTTCAAACAATCTTCCTTTGAAAGAATTACAAAAATTTCAAATAAAGAGATCTATAATTAAAATAAATGAAAAGAAAAAATGGATATAATTAATTTGAATTACATATTTTTACAAATGTCACTTAAAAGATAAACATACAATTTAAATATGGTTTAAACAATTTGTCTATATTAGTTTATTTTGATAAATAAACTTGTTCTTTATTTGTTATTGAAATTGCACCGGACTTTCTGTACAACCTGTGCCTTTTTTCTAAAAATTCACCATAATAACTTTTTATAAATATATTTACTTCCTAATAATTTAACTTATAATTAGAAAATAGTGGCAATTTAGTTTTAAAAATATAAACACTTCATTTTGATGGTATAACGTTATCGTCAGGTCAATGTAATATTTGAAATCACCACAGAATTATCTCTTCAAATAAAAACGAAAACGACATTCAAATCAAACTTTTATTTGAAGTTCTTCAAAATTTACAATAAACATAAACATCAACTTAAATTCGATTTCATCAATAAAAAACTGTATCAATTGGAGCGCTTAAACAAACGCTAAATTATTCACTTTGTACACATAATATAATTCCTTCCAAATACATAATTTCTAATTAGTTTTTTAACTTTAATTTTTTTATGCATTTATATATATTGTATAAAACTTAATGACATATATAAATATATTTTGCAATACATAACTGTCAACAAAATAAAATGAATTTAAAATCAAACAATGATTATGAAACCAACATATTTTCTATATATTAATCAATATGGTACTGAGTGTGTTGAGATGGCACAATTATTTATTGTTTACTTAATCACTGCTTGCCTATATAAGCAGATTTGAAATTCATATTTCCTTGCTGATCTGACGATCACGACTATACCATCGAATTTAAACATCAATTTTTTTTTCTCTAACGTGCGTGTTTCTATTTTTAATTATTTTTTTGATTTAATTATTTTTGGTAGTAGTAGTAATTATTCAGGTGAGATCATTGAAGACTGAAAAGGAGAATGGTTCCATGTGAACGGTATTTGAACATGGGTTAGTCAGTCCTAAGAGGTCTGGTAATTCAGTTATCAGAAGGAGGTTATTGAAAATTTATTGTTTGATTTTTTTAGTAGCCTTCTGAAGCGAAAGGGAATCAGGTTAATATTCCTGAACTTAAAAACAGAGATTTGTTGTTTCGGCAACACATGGGGACAACACAAACGATATCAGAGATGCTACCGGGTGTTTTGGGAAGAGTTATCTTTTCATTGTATACATAACCATATCCCTGGAAACAAGTTGTTTGGAGAAAGGGATGTGAATTGTTAAAAGCATTGCATTTCATGTAATGTCCAAAGCTCACTTGGTGTTCTTTGAAAATCTGATGGAGCAGTTATAAATTTCGTTTCAAGCCGTACCGATATCCGCAGCAGATCTCCAAGGTAAGCAGCCTCTAGTGTTAGAACAATGTAGGTAAGGGAAGTCAGTAAATTAGATCCGTACCTTCGGTAAAAGGATTGCTCTAGAAATCGGGTATGATAGGCTTTATTGAGAGGTTGATTCCATATATATATATATATATATATATATATATATATATACTTATTTTTAAGTAAATATATTTATAAATATATTTATAATTAATTTGATAACTAGACAATTGGTTTGAAATATTTTTAGTGTCTGAAACGTTCTTTACCAGTGTAAATCTAAAAGAATATTGAATGCACAAAAAAATAGTTAAAAATTTTTACCAACTCAAATTACAGTGACCGTCGAAAAGTCAATGCTCAAATTACGAGATGCTACTGTATTTCATAAAATAAAGCTTAATAACAAATAAAAAATATTAGCACGTCTACCAATATTGAGCAGTAAATTAAAAAAGGTTATATATAAAGTTATAATATAATATAATTATAAGGTTATTTTGAAATTGACAGAAAGTAGTACGAATAATAAGGAATATAATACTTAGGCTGTCCCAAAAGTCATCAGGTGGCCTTTAAAAACACACTAATATTTTACCAAATTTAACCATATTCGGACTGAATATTATTCAGACTCTCATAAATACTGTGTTAAAATTTCAAAGCATAAACTTAAAAAAGTAAAATTTTGTTTTATTAAAGTATTGAAATTTTAAAAGTGTAGCGAATTCAAATCAAGCGGTTTTTAACAATGGAACCAAATAAATGTTGCCAACGTTTTTTTGTTCTAACTCAAAGTAAAAGAAGATTCTCTGCTTCAGAAATTCTTCAGCAACTTCAGCAGGCATGGGAAGACGCAAATCACCCAGCAATGAAAACTATTCAACAATGGTTGACTGATTTTTGAATAAGAAAAGCGGAAAAAGAAAAAAGTAATTATCATATCGAAAATACTCTCGAATGCTTTCTTAATTCAAAATATCAAGACAATTAATTTAGCTGATTAATAGAGAAGGCCTAGTTTGAAAAATTATTAAAAATTAGTAACTAGTGAAATCTAAATATGAATTTCAAATTCATAAAAATGTTACCAAAAACAAAACAATGTCATTAAAAATACGTTTAATAATAATATATTTTACCCCAACTATCAAATTCCTAATTATGAGTTTCTTTACCGCTTATAAACATGACTAATGAATGCTTATGGCATCTCTCACTGGCTTTAATATTTCAAATTTTGGCTAAGTCGTTGTTCGAGAAGAAGACAAGTTGATGGTTTATGGTAATTCCTTTGCTTAATTTGATAATCAGTCTATCTGACTTTAGATAATATGAGACTCATCAGATCCATTTTTATCGTTTTTCGTCTAAGCAGTGAAGAAAGACCTTTCATTAACTCTGTGACAATCAGAATGCGGTGGGATTAAAGCTGTAGTAAGATATTCAATGAGATAAAAAAAGGTTTTCGTCCAGTCTACCATCAATAAATTCATCGATATTTTCCAACAATTATACGCTCATGACCGAAGATCATTGAGAAATTTTCTCTCGCAGAAAAACAATCAATATCTTAGCATTGTGAAGAGAGCCGTCTCGTTTTTCCAATTCCGAAACTGCTAATTTAACTGGCTTTAGGATGTCGACAAGCGTTGGATATTTTCCGTATTGATACTATCTAACATTTCTTCTTTGCCAAGCTCGATCAATGCTGCGAAGTATCTGATAAAAATTCTTATCATACGAACGATCACATTCAATCTAGTTTTGAAAACAAGTTGAAGTTTCAATATGTCATTATGTAGACTTTATTAAGTTGTTTTACCTCCTCCAAAGAGGAAAAACAAAGCCCGGAGTTTATCTCTTGTTTGCAAGAGATCGGTTTTGAGTGAGGAACGACGAAACAAAACTAAACTTCGACGTACAGAGGTAAGGATCGAATTAATAATCCCGTTCAGATAACATTTTTTTCGACATCTCCCTTTGAAACACCATCTTCCTCACAGTTGTCGTCAAATACTTGTTTTATTTTCAAAAGCTTCATTAAGGTCACTTTTTTTTATTTTTCTGGTAGAAAAGTTTGAAAACTTGATAGATGAAATGATTTAATTTTGTTAATTCAATATAAAATTTGCTCCAAAAACACCTTATATTATGTCAATTTTCGAAAATGTATTAGTTTCTAAATTACAAATAAACCATTTCATTAGGCGGAAAGTTCGTCAAGAATCAGACTTCAAGCTAAGGTACTCAGTTTTTCTTCAAAACACCAAGCTAGCTTGAACAGAAAAAATAATTGAAATATAGCTTTAAATATGTTTTTAAATTACATTTTTAGTTTTAATTATATTTATTTTTAGAATTTAAAATAAAATAAAATGATCTTTGATATTTTTTATGATAAATTTTGAAAAGAGTAAAGATAATTAAAATACTTTTAATTTGAGAGTATAATACCGTGATTTCTGTCTTAAATGTGTGCGTAATATGCTTATACGCGTTTTACCTCCATCTTTTTCATGCTAATATTAAATAATAAAAATAATAATAATAATAATAATCTACTTTATAGCTAAACCAATATAAAATATTAATGTTTTCTTGAAAAGAGAATTCTTTAGTTATTTCCAAATTTTATGCCAAATACTTATCATCTGATTTCATTCTTCAAAGTAGACTACATGATACATACATCTGGATAATGTGTATTGATGCCTTCACTATACATTTCACACAGTGGCGGTACGCGGACAAAATATTTGGGGGCCCGAAGACCTATATAGAACGAAATTATTTGAATATCTATAGTAACTAAATTTTCGCAACATTTTTTCCGTGTATTCGTCAATATTGGCCATCGATAAATATAGTAACACATATGCATTAAACAAACGACATATTTATTTCAAATAATAAAAAAACATTTCTCCTGAACTAAATGATAAAATTAAATTTCAACGTATTAAGTTGGTGGTCGACATTCGTGAACACACTTTGATGCAGGATTCTACCAACCACTTCATTTGCGCTTGGATGCTCCAATTATTTCCATTTGTCGGGACTTCCTGCGAACATTAAGGATTTTGGATTGGAATATCTCTCCTAAAGGCGTCCAGACTCTCCTGTCGAAAAACTGAAGCAAGAAAGATTGAGAGTCAATAATAGAGTACCATTTAGTGATGGCTCTTGTGAACGTTGGGAAGAGCGGCCATCTTGCCCGACATACCGCATAGGATCGAGATCCGTTAGGATTAAACAATGTAAAAGATTTGTGAAATACTCTCACACATAAATCGATAATTCATAATAAATATGATAGCATGTCGAATAAAAAGAAGATAACATTATGCGATCCGATTGAAAATTTTTATTATTAATTGACAAATCGACATTTTGACATGATTCCAGATACACAGTAAAGAAAAAAGAAGCTTTTTAAAACAAAATTAAAAATCTATTTAAAATTTTTAATTTCAATATGTTTTTTTAATAATTAATTTTATAAATACACTACACAAAAATCAATTGATTTTCTGTGATAGTAATTTGATTTTGTAAATATATTTTCAATCAAGATAGAACGATATTCCCTTTAAAAAATTTTCTCTGTGTTATTTATTTCGCATTTTCGATTTTATTTAATTTTATGAAATTTTATTATTGTTTTTTTCATTTTTTAACATTCGAGATTGGAATTCACTATACAACGTCTATCTGCAACGTCATTCCAGAAATGTGTTGCTTCGCGTGATCAATCAGTCTTCTTGGCACGATTTGATTCCATCACAATAACTATTAAATCTGAAAGTCGGTCTTGTGTGAGAACTGTACGAAGGTGATTCTTCATTAATTTTAATGCAGAGAAAGACCGTTCACATGACGGTGAAATGAACGGCAATCTAAGCACTGCACGATAAAGTGTAGCCAGATTGGGATAGATTGTGGTAATGCAACGATTAACCATGTGGAGGAATACAGAGTGGATGTCAAACTTCTCAAATATCTCACGTGAGAACAACAGATGCTCAGTCAGAGCATAGTAAGCATTCAAGTCCTCTCGGTAAAAGGGCAACAAATTTTCTAGTTGGTTTAGATGAGATATGTTGGGATAACCCAAGCATTCAAGGGATGACAACAAGGGAAGAACAATTGGATGGAAGTGGCTTGCCAGTGCTGACAACAAAAGGTCAATAGTTCCATAGAAAAAATGACATCTGTATCTCTCTCGACCAGTGAGTAACATCTGATGTGAGTAATACATAGATACACAATATAATATCGATATTTATTCCATTACCTGTGATTTACTATGATCATCAATGCGCTTGGATATTTTATTTTTAAAATCGCTGAACGACTTAATGTTGTGAAGTGTATAATATAAATAATTTTAATATAATACAAATTATTATATAATATAAATAATTTTAATATAATAAAAATAATTTAACTAATATAATATAATAATACTTTAAATACTTATATCTAAATAATATATTTTGGTGATACTTCAATTACCTTTCTTACTACTCATATTTATATATAATTAAAAAAATCAAATTTTAATAAAAATGAAGTTTTCAAATAGAAGAACTCACATCTTCTTATAAATTTTATAAATTATAAACAAATTTAAGCGAAAAACACAATAACTTGTGTTAACGTTCAAGATCTTGTATTTTAGTGCTGTTCAATTTAGGGAACGACCACTGAATTTCTAAATTTGCTATCTGATAAGTTTAGCGGTTCTAATTTAGTTGATAAACGTTTTGGTACTATTTATTACGTCCATTAGCAACTTTAAAAATAGTTTTAACCAAAATTTTCTCGTATTTGGAGTCAGATCTTCATTTAAAATTTCTCCAAATTATGTCCTTCGTTTCCTTCCTTTCTACATCCACTCAAACTGTTTTGATACAGTTTACAACAACTTCTTTAGAATTTGTTCTTGCGTCATTACTGAAGAAAACTATTCCTTACAAGTAAAAAAACGATCTCACTTTTTAAATTAAAAACAATCAACAAATTTAAATAATATTATGCGCAATATCCGTACAATATTTCCGAAATAAAATATTTGTTATTAAAATCATATAATCTAATTTATATAATCTAATAGTGCAAATAAAGTTGAACCGGCACTAGTCACACTTGTGATCCCCTGGACTCCATACAAAATGTTGTCTCATTAGTGTCTTGCTACCTTCGTTTACTTTTCTAAGAAAGAACTGAAACAAATAAACAACTGTTAAAAAAATTTTCATTGAAGTGTTGTTGAAGTTTAAGAGAAAAACAATCTCAAAAACATTTGACGAAATCGATTAAATTAAAAATTTATCTTAAGTTAAACTGCCTAACAAAGTTTCAGTTCTTGATATCGTATTCAATCTTTTATCAAAACACTTGAAGAACCTCTCTAAATTATTGAGCGCTTCTGAAAGACTGCAATGAACTACCATTATTTATTGATCAGAAAACAATTGATATCTGGAGCGATCTCTGAAGAGGTAAGCTTCATGTAACATGCATGAGTTCAGACTTATTACTTAACCTAGTTTAGCATAATTAATCATCAATGTTACTTATTTTGGTACACCTTTTGAATGAAGATAAAACCTTACATTGAAAATAGATTATCAACTGTTTAAAATTTATTTTAAAATACTTATATGATAAAAATTTAACAAATAGAGTGTTAAATCGTATCAAGAAATTAAAACTAGAATGTAAACACCATTAATTAAACATTTATTATCTAACGACAATCAATTATTAAAAAAAATACATTTTTTAGGATTTAATTAATTTTTGAATTACATAGAGTGTATTAGAAACGGTGGGCACACCACAGGAAATAAAACCCGACTCCATTCGCCAAAATTATATTTCACGAAAATTAAAAAATTATAATTTTTTAAATCAATACCCAATTTTAAAAAACACGCAGTAACTAATTATTATTAAAACAACAATCTTTTTATTTAATCAAATCATTAACATAATTTCGTTACATAAAAAATAATAACGACGCTTTATCTAACTAATATCATAATAATAATTTTATTAATTTTTATATTATTTGAGGAACTATTATTTTAGTTTTATTTATGCCAAAACTGTACTTCTAATATATTATTCTGTAAATTAAAGTCTGTCGAAATTAAGTTAATTAAATTTTAAATTAATTTATGGTGTGCTGTTTAAATAATTGACTGTTGTACATAATTTTAAATTTGACTTGAATAAAGCGTTGTATCAATTAGTCTTGCCTTCTAACAAATACCAAATCAGAATCACCAATAACCTTTCTCAATGTTGAAAGTGAAAATTTTAACCAAAATGTTTTATAGTTGTTTTTAACATTATTTTCTTGCTATAATTTTCTTAAAGCATTAAAATTTATTGTTAATCCAGAAAAAAAATTCGGGGTTCGAGACTCATCGCTGATGTAAGATAATATAAATCAACTCCGATTCCAGTGGAATGATTAAAATCTATCATACAACAAATACATTAAAACTTCCTTTATGAGGTAGTATTCCAAACAAGCGGCAATGAAAGTTGTTTTGGGTTTCTTTAGATATAATAAGAACATAAATCAGGTTAATTTAATAAAAAGTTTGTAAATTTGTCTTTTAATTTGAGGCTTATAAACAATGAAATTGTATAACTTCCTGACAAGATTTACTGTTTTATTAATAATATCCGCTTCATTCTCGATCGCAAACCTTTGATGAAGTTTTAAACACAGTATTCTTGTATATAAGGTCTTAAAGTATGAAAATTGAGGAACTAAAGTCAAAGTTATTGATAATTTAGCAAACAAAGTATGCATCCACATTATGGAAACACTTTTGCAATTTAAGCGACAGCTTGTTGAGGCCATTTAAATTAAAATTTAAGGAGCAAGAATATTTAATTCCTGGAAGTAAAAAAACTTATTTAAAATTTTAAAATTATTTGAAATTAAAAATAAATTTAAACATTAAATATTTTTAAATAATAAGAATTAAAATATTAATCATCCATCTGGGTAGGAGAGACACATTTCCGATTCAACATATACATTCAAACACAAAACATCAAACATTCAAATATTCCTCACAATATTATTTTACTTAGTGTTTTATTTTTTTACTTAGTGAAATTAAATTTTTTACTTAGAATTTATTGAATATAATACATAGCGTTTTAATAATTATAAATAGCGGTAAAATTTTTCTCATAATAGATTAGAGTTGCGGCAAAGTACCAGACTCTAAATATCAGTTTCCTTTAATAAATGTATTACTTATGACTGTGTTTTGTGCTTCATTCGTGTCTACTCAGTTTGCCGAACTTTTGCAATTTTCATATTCAATCTACTTTTCATTACAAGGGACAATTCTATTCAAAAAGTGATACCATTAACAAAAAAGTGTGATCAAGCAAGCATCGAAGCTTTTCGTTTCTGCATTTCATTCTACTCATGTAGAATGACACTTATTGAAGTTTTTCCCTTTTCCAATTTGAGCCAAGTGATTCAATATTGTGTGATTTGTAACAGCAATCATTAGCAATAAATCATGAGCACTCTGTGATAGATCTCATTCCACGGTTACCTTCAGTTTATCATTGTCTACCTCTGTTTCAAAGGTCAATTTGAAAAATTCAATTACAAATAAATTGTAAAAAAGGATATTCATGCAAAAATCACAATCAAATCTAAAAATATCTATGTTATGCTTGTAAATAAAGAAGGCCATATAAAAAAGACTTGTACAAAAAAGGAATCTTTGTCCTGCAAAAGGCAGAAGCCCTTTGTTTATTACTGCTTTGGAAAACTGTGAGATGAAAATGGTAATTTCCCATTTAACAATGTCAAACAAAGAATAAATACCCATGTTATTATGATAAATGCGGAAATTTTTCTCGAGTAGACAAATTTAAAGGTTTCTTTTCATCATTTACTGGACAGAATTGAGATTAAAAATATATGTATTAACATTTATTAAAATATTAAAAGTTAAAATTTGTGAGCAATATTTTGAATGTTTGATGTTTTGTGTTTGAATGTTGTGTGCTGATTTGGAATTGTGTCTCTCCTACCCAGATCGATGATTGGTATTTGAATTTTTATTATCTGAAAATATGTAATGTTTAAATTTATTTCTAATTTAAAATAATTGTCAAATTTTAAATAATTTGATTATTTTTATTTACAATTTTAAAATAAATAAATTGAAATAATATTTTTAAATAATTAAGTATATTAACAATTTATATAAATCTCTGCTTAATCAGAAAATAAGATTAAAGTTATTATTTAATTAGACGGATGTTTTGACAAAAATTGTCCTGAGGATAATCAAACTTTAAATATTAATAAAAATATTAAAAGTTATATTTTTCTATTATAAAAAGATAAATTTGTTTTGGCGTTTATTAATAATTAATATATTTCAATAATCAAAATTTAAACACATTGTAAATAAAAATTTATATTCTTAATAATGATTAACTATAATGAATTTTACGATCTGTTGGACCTAAATGAAGGAGATCAAGGTAAAAACCGAAAAGAGATCAACAATTTCCGACGAAATGTATGGGAAAAATTATTCGACAAAAAAATCACAGAAGATTGTGACATTACAAAACAAACTGCATATAATATAATAAAAATATAGTAATAACATGAACAACAAAGAAATTTTAAGTTCAAAAAAAGTAAACAAATCACCCCTCGTTCAGAATATGAAACAAACTGTTTCAGTTTTTGCTTAGAGACAATAGTTATTACCAATAAGAACTTGTGGGTGAGCTGGCTTTGAATTGTATTTTAAAAAGTCAAAGTACCATTAGCAGAACACTAAAGGAAATGAAATTCGTACGAAAAAGGCTCGTTATAATTCCGGATGAAAGAAATAAAAAAAGTTGAAATGAGAAAAAATTTATGCTCGTTTGATCGAACATATTGATGACGTTAATTTACTTTTTTTTGGACGAAACGGTGTCAAATTACACGTAACAAGAAATTATGGTTACTCGTTAAAAAATTCAAAATGCTATAAACTAGTTAAGCCTAGTAGAGGAAGTAATATTAGTTGCATGGTTGCGATTAAAAAGACAGGTTTGGTTGATTAAACAAATATAGATGAATCATTTGTTGGAACAACTTTTATCGAATTAATCAATTCAAAACTGGCTCCCCACTTTGTGTCTTTTCCCAATGATATTCTGATAATGACAATTAAGTAAGTACATTAAATCCGATCGAGGAGTTTTTTTAACTTTTTTAAAAGCAAACTTACCGTGTCAGTACAAATAACAAGAGCAAAAATTAAAGAAAATATAATTAAAATTTTGGAGGATCAAAATGGTGATTTTATATGTTGGTACAGAAATATGAGGAGATTTATTCAATTAGCACTTAGAAGACAAGATTTAATGAGTTAAACTTGAATATTTTTATTTTTTATGTATTATAATAAATATATTTATCTTTTATAGTTCAATTATCTAATTATTTATAATTTTAAATTCTAACCGTAAATTTATAACCGTAAATTCCGGACTATAAGCCGCACTTAAAAACGTGAAATGAGTCATAATTTAAGAGTTGTGGCTTATACGTTTTTATAATGTTTTTATTTGTTTTATAATGTTTATAATGTTTTTTTATATCGTCATAGCTTATAATGTTTTTTTGGGAAAAGCAGGCAATGTGCGGCTTATAATAGTGCGGAAATTACGGTATAATACTGAATAATTTAACGTTGTTTTACTAAGTTGATAATAGGTTGCCAAGTATGAAATTTGCAGGCCTAATTACTAAACATTTGACAAAGAATTTAAAATCTGTAGACCCACTTTAATAACAAATGAAAATTAGAGTAGTGTCATTAAAAGTATTTTTAAAATTATACCAAACGTTTTTGAGATGATTTGGAATAGGAATGATCCTCAGTTCTCAAAAGCTTGGAGGAGTACAAAAGTGGTCACAATCTTCAAGAGAAAGGTTGGAAGGTCTGATCCGAATAATTATAGAGGGATCTTTCTCTTGGAAGTCCCCGGCAAAGTTTTTGCACGAATAATCGTAAATAGAATGACACCGGTGATGGAAGAAAGGTTAGACCCTTGGCAGTTGGGTTTTCGGCCGAAGAGAGGTACTATGCAAGCTATAAGTATACTCAGGCGGATATAGGAAGAAGGTAGATATAAGACCCAGAAGGTGTTTGTGATATTCATCGATTTGGAAAATGCATTTGATGGTGTCCCACATAAAGTTCTGTGGGCCTGTCTGAAAAGAATCGGCTTGACAGACAAGATTCTCTACCTGATCAAGGAATTCCATGAGAGCATTATTGCCTCTATTAAGAACATTTAAACAAGTCTCGTTTAAATTTTTATTGCAATTACATTTAGAGTCATTAAAACTCTCAGAAGGTCTTTCATCGTTTGCCATCGTTCTAATTGGTTTTCTTATTTTTGTTTTTAATCATAATTATTCGAACAATTTTTCTAAATTATTTTTTAAAATATTTAACCTCTAAAAATATTAATTAAAAATATTAATTTTTACCATTTTTCAATAAATCCCAAAATAATAAAAATGTCATCAAATTATTAAAAATGCATTTAATTTAAATTTCACTAAAAATTATTAAATTTAATTTTAATTCTGAAATTAAAGATATGAACTTATAAAATGATTATTTTTATTATGTTCGAATAGACAATCACTTTAAACTTAATAAAGAAATACCAATTTCCATCTGAGTGGGAGAATCACCATTCTAAATTCAACATACTTAAATCAACATACAGCATCCATACATTTACACATTCAGACAAATTAAAATATTCCTCACAGCCTCTATGGGGGATTGTGAGTTTCTCATGGAAAGAGGTGTCAGACAGGGATGTGTGATTGGACCTTGTCTTTTTAACTTAATCTTCGAGGAAGTTATCAAAACGGCGATACTGAAAGGATTCGGGGAAAGAATTACCCTGATCGACGAGCGTGGTGATGAATTTCAAGTCAATAGACTTGCTTATGCGGATGATCTATGCATCATCGACTCTGATATAGATCGTGCCTGTAAAAACCTGAATATACTTAGAAGCACATTTTCAGAATTCGGGTTGACTATTAGTACATCTAAAACGAAAGTCATTTACCTAACTGATGACTCGGGGACTGGAATATCGCAAATGATGTGTGATGACAAAGTCAAAAAATGAGTGAGCGAGTTCTCTTACCTGCGGAGACAGACTCTGAAGTGATTCCAACGGTGGTTAAGTAACACAAATGATGAGGGGATATTTTGATGTCCCATTGACTCATTGTACGAAACGTGTTTACACAGCCAAAACTCTACTGAATCACGGTACGAGGGATCATAACTGGCCCTTTCTGACAGGGAAACCAAAGCGTGTCCGTGCACTGAAAGGTTGCATTCTTGCATTTAAAGTGGTGCGAGAAAGTCAGTAGGCTCTGTATTGTCTATTTTTGGTTTCTACCAGATACGGAGTCTATGACTCACTACCCTGTACGCCAATGTAGTCTCTACAATACACAGTTATCCGTTCAGTCCGGGGAGGCTTATATTTAAAATTACAACCAAGCAACAGAAAGAGCAAAAAAGTGTTCGAAAATATCAGGAGCAAATAAGAATAAAGCTGTACAGAAGAGTTAAAAAAGAATAAAATATGTTACTCTAAAATGTAATATCGTCAAATACCGTTTTCCAATCAACCAATTTTTCGAGATAGACGAATAACTTGATTTCAACTACAAAATTGTTTAGTGACCAAATAGTCTTAAGTTATAATATTTAGGTAGTATTTCAAATGATAATTGATTTGATTGTGAACGAAGAATAATCTGAAGAATGAATGACTTTTGTTCTGAATCAAGAAATATTTGAGGATCAAATAGGTTAGTTATTAGTGGAATTTTTACAACAACCTATATTTTGTTTCAAAATATTGGAGTTTGTCAATTATATAAATGTTAATAATCCCCAAATAAAATGATTGAAATAGGTAGAAACCAATATTGGGATAAACAATTGTAGTAGTTCAAAAAATAGCAACACTAGTCGGATAAATAAATTTGATAGAAGGAATTTTAATATTTTTATATTAGAATTCAAATATAAATTCGGTAACAGGGGTAATAAATACTTTTACTGGTAAATTATCAATAAAATTTGACTTTAGGTCTACAAGTTATATATTTGATGACCTAATATAGAGTAGGGGAAAAATGGGCATTCGACACACAACCCCCCCCCCCGGGGGGGGTCGTAACTAGTTACCGTGGT
>MQRK01116412.1:0-11010 GCA_001938485.1 Girardia tigrina
CATCTAAAATATCAATTTTCCATCTGGGTGGGAGAAACACATTTCCAAATACTAAACTCAACATAAAAAATTCAACAAACCAATTTCAACATACCAAATTTAAAATATTCCTCACAATAAAATTTTAAATTAGAAATGGAATTAAACATTACATATCTTCAGATAACAAGAATTAAAATATTATGCAGTTATCTGCGTTGGAGACACAATTACAAATCAACATACAACATTCAACACACAAAACATTAAACATTGTAAATATTCCTCTTACATTATTCTCAGGTTAAAGTTAGGCTTATTTAACTCGGAAATATTCATGATCGCAGAGGTGGTGCATCATCGTGGTTGCTGCTCCTCGCTGCGATCATTTCCTGTCTTGGTTACCCCGAGAAATTATTAAATTTAGTTACGACTCTCACGTTAATCCTGTTTTTCATGCTTGATTTGGGTGGACCTTTGATTTTTTGATTTAATTTGGTCGCTATCTCATTGTCATTGTATCGACGAATTGTTGAACGATCTCGATTCCCTCTCATTTCGTGACTGGGAGCTATTTATTCTTCAAATAAGTCGATTTTGACAAACTAATGATCCCGGTTAGACTCAATAATCGGAAATCTCAATCATCGGAATACACCGTAATCAATCAAATCATTTTTGAGAATATTATTCAAAAACAAAACAAAAATTCTTTTAAAAATATATATTATTTTTACAAATCAGTACAACTCTCTAGCTTTTCAAATCACACGTTTTTTCTTTCAGTCAAATAACGTCTTGAAATTCCTAATATTAATTATTTTTTTAATTCAATTAATCAATAAAATAATATTATCAATAATCATACATAAACAATTTTTATCAATAATTCATTTTTTTACAAAAATCAAATTTGAGAAATACATTAAAAAAATTTTATAATAATATCTACAAATCGATTCAGATAGTAAATCAATTGCAATCATAATTGAAAATATTTAAAAAGTTATCTATTAAATTAAACGGAGTGAGAATCAACAGAAAGAAAATAAAATCTCTGTTTGGTTTGATTCTCGAAAAATACAAATGAGCGTTTTTATGATGAAAAATTTAAAATAATTCTTTTGGTAAAATTATTAATTTCAGGCGAAATAATATTTAGTTGAACGAAATTTGGAATTTAAAATTATAAATATTTTAGCGTTTGTTTTGTTTGATCAATTTTCAAGGCTGATAAAAACTACTATATAAACAGCAGCGAACTCAGTTTTAGTTTGCCTAAAAAAATTACCCAAAAATTTCTCAGCTAAAATTAAAAGAAGTAAGAACCGTAAAGTTTATTTTTTTTATTTGAATAATTTTCCTCTATTGAAAATTGTGATCGATTGTACCCTGTATAGGAGAAGTAAATCATTTTAACTTTCAATTGTTTACGATTATCGTTTGTTTAGAAGATTTAAAGTTTCGATATTAATAAAGTGTGATCAGAATAACTCGCATCGATTATCCATTTGTGAATACGTTTATTGATACTATTGATTTGAACAACATAAAGCTGTGTGCTATTTTGTGTTATTGTAAACAAAGTTTCATAAAATAATTTGAAATTATTATTTATATATTTATGTTGGAAGTCCTTACTGATTAATTGGAATCAGATTAAAGATTTTTGTTTAAAAATAATTGTTTAGCATTAAATACCAAACACGTTGATCGATTTAAACAATTTCAGGAGTGTATATAATTATATTATGGATCCTTAATATTATTGATCATAATAATATTAATAATAACTAATTTAATATTAATTTAATATTTAGAGATATGAATTTAAATATAAATACGTCTTGATATTAATTTAATTATCCTTACAATTGTATTATATATTCTAAAAATATATAAAAAATTAATTTCAATATCTTTATAAAAAATTAATAATGAACATCATCAAGATTTAATACACCTGTCAAAAATCCTTGAATCCTGACGACAGATTTGAAGAAACTTGAGTAAGGGAATCTTTTACAATATTTTCCAATTTACGCAATCTTTCAGGATAATTATATTAAGTAATTCCAATGGTAATTTTCGTTTTATGATGCCTTTAAATTTGATCAGACTGACTCAATGGGGTTCAAAATTGGAATTTATGGAGTTAATTTAAAAATTTTAACCATTTAAAATCTTCTTCGAAAATACAGTCAATTATAACATGACATGGTACACTGTCAATAAAAAGAACAAAGATTGATGCTGTTTTCAATATGAATTAATTACTTTACCAATAAAATCAACTAATTTTTTCCCAAACTCAAAATAATTTATGATCAAAAATCAGATAAAATTTTGAGAAATAATGTTTGTCTAATGGACAGTTGTTATTTTTTTGACAAAATCATTTTTGACTTTTTGAGTAAAATTTCTGTATGTTGAGATTTTGTTGTTTGTATGCTGTTTAGATTTGTGACTCTCCTACTCAGATTGGATTGATGCGTTATTGATTAATTATTTAAATCTAATGAGATTAATGTCTAAATACTAATTAATTAAGTTTTTTTTAATATTATTATTATTTGTAAATAATTTAAATTATTAACTTTAATATAAGAAGAGAACTAAAGTTTATTTTAAAATTTACTTAATTTATTTGTACCCAATAAAATTTTGATAAATTAAAAAAATATAAATTGAATAATATCATTCATTAATGAAAGATTTGAATAAATCTACAAAAATAACATCGAATAACGATTCTTTCCTCAGATTGCGCTACTGGCAATGAATCTATTTGTGTTGTTAATAAATGGTTTCACGCATATTGTTATGTTGCTAATAGACTTATTTTGATTTGAATTTACTTGATTCCAAATACTTTTGCGTAACGAATTTCAAAATACAAGCTCAGGATAGTGACAATTATTTTTTAATAGTGACAAGGATTTGATAATTAGACAATTACGACAATTTAACAATTTTTAGAATTTGTTATTTTATAATAATCAATTAATTATCATTTAGATTTTTGAATTTTTGAATACAAAGTAAAAATTATTATTATTACCATGGTATAAATAATTATATGATTTCGTTATGTTTGTATTATATTACGGGGAAATTGTTGCCTTTCATTCTTCCCATTCTACATACGTATATATTCTATAACATTGTTCAACTCCATTTCTGCCATCATAACTTCATTAATTACGGTTATGATAATGCGATCTGACAAGTTTTTAGTAAAACATCTTTAAATTGTTATGTTTACCTTTTTATTGCTTTGAAATATTTTTTATCAAAAAGTGGATTGTGATGAGATGATAATAAGAAAAGCAAATACGTTCGTATTTGCATTCATATGAATTCTATTTGTTTGGTATTGTTGGTCCAGGAGAGTGGAATATAATATTTTAGCCGCACTTCAACCCTATCCTGCTTCGACATTCTTTTTATCCATACAACAAAATGAATAACTCTGAGTAAAGAAGTTTTATTAAAAAATAATGATTTGATTGAGAACAATCCATAAGTTTTATTTAATATTCTTACCGAGAACTTCGACTCAAAACAAACCTAGATTCATTGGACGGACCCTAGGGACCCAGCCGGGATTTAAATACAATAATTGCTCGCCATATGATTATGTCGCAGGAGGAAATAGAGATCTTGCTCAAAAAATGACCTTAACAATTACAGAGGGATATTTTTGCATGAAATTGGAGGAAAGATAATTGCACGGGTATAGTAAAAGACTTATTCCGATAGTTGAAAGAGAAATTGACAAATGATAATTTAGTTACCTCAGTGGTAGGGGAATGCAACACGCAACATGTATTATTTGGAAGATTCAGGAAGAATCATGGTACGAAACCTAGATGTATATGTAATTTTTATAGACTTGGAGAAAGCTTTCGATAGTGTATAAAGAAAGGTGCTTTGAACAAGCCTAAAGGGCAGAATACCCAGCATGATTACCAGATTCCATGAGTGATTCAAGGATTAATTGGTGATCATGAGTTCACTATGTTCAAAGGTGTAAGACAGGCTTGTGTCTTGGGACCGATATTATTCAATATTGTGTTTCACAGATCACTGAAACTAGCAGAAACAAATTGGATGACAAGAGAGGTACAACTACGAAATGAAGGTGAAACCGAACTGAAACTCAATAATTGACAAAGACTATAATGAGCTAACAAGAAAATCTGCGTATTCTAAACGGGAGGTTCTAGTAACTGGGTCTGAAGATCAACATAAAAAGACCAAAATTGTGAATCTAAATGGTGATGCAAAAATACAAACAGCAGGTTGCAATATGATGTGAGGAATTGAGTGAGTAATCGAGTTAACTTACCTTGGATCGATGATATTTTTGTACGGAACTTGTGAGGCAAATATCAGAGAGAGAATAAAGAAAGGGTACGGCGAACTATGAAGCCTATCATGTAGTGTCCAAAACTAACGATGCGAAGAAAAGTGAAAATTGATTGAGAGCTGTATACTACCGGCATTATACTATGGGTGTGAAAATGGAGGACTACCGACACACTGGTAAAGAAAGTGGAGAAACTGTGTTGGGGATAAGGCAGGATCAGAAGATCAGAATGTTTACCTTCAAAATTTAGTTACCTCACCCAATAGATATTATATCTAAGAGACGGCTTCCGTTTCACGCTCTCTTAAATAGTTTATTTAGATTCTAAATCATTTAATTAATGCAAAGAGTGTACTCAGCCTGGAACACTAATTTCATGATTTGAACTCCGATAAGTCCTTTAGTCATCCAGATTTTTGAATGGTTTTAAAACTTAACAACTTCTATTAAAACTCTGCTGAAAAACTTTCTACTTATTAATGTTTAGTTACTTATAGTCAATAACAAGAACTGATTATAGATTTACACAGAAACGTAAGGGATTTAACAAAGTATTTTAAAAGTATACTTATATCCTTACCAAATAAGGCGATGGTCGAAAACTCAAACTCAGAATATATGTGAATGTTACTGCTTTTTATAAAGAGAATTCATAAATTAAGCTCAAAAAAGACTTTTATCCATTTCAGAAAAAAATCGCACTGATGAAAATCTTTCAATGCTTCAATCATTATCCTCATTACGAGGGTTACGGTTATATCCCATTTCCAAGTCATTTGTATAATTTTCTAAACCTTTAATATAATTTTTAAAACAAAAGAAAATCGATATTCAATTGAATTCTTGTTTTGAATTAAACAATCAATTTGAGTTCAAGTTTCAATCGCAATTTCATTTTGATTAAAAAAATTATATTTTGGCTTCCAAAATTATTGTTTTGAAAGTTATGCTCATGACTCGGAGATGGTATTGACGAAAAGAAGTTTTATATCTTGAAACATTTTTATTAAAATGTTTGTACTATAAAAACCATTTTTATTTTATTCAAACCAGTAAAAAACAGAAACAAAGGTAAATATTTAGAATATTAATCAATAAAACAAATATCACAGGGCCGATTGATCTTCGAAATTTAAACAAATAAAAGGTAATGGTAAATACTGAGATTTATGAACAACGGGTGATCAGAGAGAGTCTGGTTCCACAACATCGTGTAGGACTGTACTTTCAATTAACAAATTACAAATGGAAAATTAATTATACATTTATTTTTTCTACTTTAAATACAGAGTATTTGGGAATTTCAAAAACATTTTATTATAATTATTTTAATATTTAAATTTCAACATCCTTCTCTTCGAGTTCAAAGACTTATCATTCTCCTGGTCACAATTTTATTTTATTTATTTGAATCTCTAGAACGCTGAATTATTTTGTTTGCTTGCGTTAAACGTCATGTTGGCGTTCCGAAAAATATATATTAAAGTTTTAACCAAAAACTCTCATAGAAAAAAATTGAAAATGATTCTCTGGTAACAATCAAGAATTTTCGATAGTTATTTTAAAAAAATTTGAAGAATATTTGTAAATATTTTGAGATTCGATTTAGCTTATCAATTTTCAAGATTATTAAAAACTAGTATATAAACATCAATGAATTCAGTCATAATGACTCAAAAAATTGCCCCAAAAATTTCCAATGTAAAAAATACCTAAAAAGAAACCACATTAAAGCGTTTAGCAGGAAATGAAGTAAAACTTATTGTTGTTTAATAAATCTTTTCTTTTTATTATTATCAAAAGTCAATCTAAGAACTAAGTATCCCGTGTATTAAGAACACCAACATGGGTTTTCAAACTTTTATTTTCATTACAATCAGAATTGTCTTTTGGACAACTCTCAGCAAAACTCTCGTCATTCGACATCGTTCTAAATTGATAACTTTTTGTTAATGTTTGTTAATTGTTGAGGACAGAAGGTGTCCTCAATCTACCAAAAAAATAATTCCAGAAATGAAATGAATCTATTCGATTGTTGAGGACAGAAGATGTCCTAAATCTGTCGAAAAAAATAATTCCAGGAACTACATGAATTTATTCATAAAACAATATTATAACTATTATTTAACAATCCATGATACTCAATTTTAAAATCATTTTTTTATTATTAATTTTGCTGTCCGTAATAAGTAGGGCACTAAATAAGCCCCCCTGTTATAAGTGGAACGTTACTGTCGAGAAACCTTGTTAGGAAGTATTCTTTTTCGAATTCTTTCATCTAGTAGACACAAATTCCAATCATTTAATTCTATGTCAGTGATGAATTGTATTCTTTTTTCGTTAGTTTGACAATGTTGATTTATGATTGTTTTGGTTGGAATACTTTTGGTTAGCACATCCTTAACGGATGGTTTTAATTGTGAATCTTTTTCTATTATTTGTGCTTGCTTATTTGCTAATTTAGTAATGTTCCTGTAGTTGACTTCCGAATATGTTAGATTTTCTCTGATTTCTGTTGGTTTGTCTTTTTGTGCTGTTTCAGTATTTTTATTGATGACTAAATTTCTTTTATAGTCATTTTTGATTTTTGAATTGTAAAAGGTCTGAAATTTTGTTTTGTAAATATTATTTTAGTGTTTGAAAGAGCAAGGGTACCGGCATTTGAGTACGTTGTCATTGAATGTAGTGTGATACCAGCAAATTTTGTTTTTTTCTTCTATTGATTTTTCTACAACCTTTTTGTAATTTCCTTTTTCTTCTTTTATAAGTGTGGTAATTCTCTCCTTAAGATATCGTTTCAGACCCGAAATTTCTATATTTAAAATTTTATTTTCATTTTCTATTTTTAATCTTCTGTAACAAATATTCTACTATATGTGTATTTGTATTTCCCGTTTGGTTTTTAATTTGTACTTCAATATTATTAGATTCGTCATCTAGTTTTTTATGGATTGAATGTTTGTAGAATTGTGATTTCTGTGATTTGTTTTGTTAGAAAACTGATATGATTGATATAGTTCGGTATTATGGTTTTTTGAGTATTTGAGTGTGGTATTGTGTTTACACAGTTATTATAGTTGAATGTCGATGATCTAATTTTATAAGGCGGCATCTTTAGTTATTTACTTTTTTAAACGTAGATTGTTGTTTTGTGGGTTCTTTGACGTCTGACACCAATTGTTGAGGACAGAAGGTGTCCTAAATCTGTCGAAAAAAATAATTCCAGGAATGAAATGAATCTATTCGATTGTTGAGGACAGAAGATGTCCTAAATCTGTCGAAAAAAATAATTCCAGGAACTAAATGAATTTATTTATAAAACAATATTATAACTATTATTTAACAATCCATGATACTCAATTTTAAAATCATTTTTTTTATTATTAATTTCGCTGTCCGTAATAAGTAGGGCACTACATTAATAAACAATTATTCGAACAAACTTTTCATTATTTTCAGATTTTATTTTTACAGTTCAAATTTGGTAATTTTAATATTAATTTTATCTACATATTAATTTTATTTAAAAAATATTTTATTGAAAAAAGGAACATTTATTTAATTCAAAACTTAGTTAAAACTATTTATTTTATTTAAATTTTAATATGAAAATTTGAAATGATTTAATATTTTTAATGTTTTTAAATATCTTATGCTGTACTTTAAAATGTAAATTATATTCGAATAATTATCTATCATGAACATCCAAAATATCAATTTTCCATCTGGGTGGGAGAAACACATTTCGATAGTTTCATTTATAGTTTCGATATTAATATACGTTTTGATCTGATAAACTCGCATCGATTATCCGTTAGTGAATACGTTTATTTAATACTATTGGTTTGAAAAATATAAAGCTGTGTGCTATTTTGTGTTATCGAAAATAAAGAATTGTGTTCATTGTTTATATAATTATGTTGGTAGGCCCTACTGATTAATTGGAGTTAGATTAAAGATTTGTGTTCCAAAAGTAAATATTTAAATTAAAGTTAAATACCCAACAGTAATAATTGTATACATATATAAATAAAAAAAGAAAAATTATTAATTTAATTTTTTTATTGATTGACTTTGATCTTAAACCTGAAATAAGACTTCTTTGTTCGGGTTTAGTGTGTTGACTGACATACCGAATCATCTTGGCGAAGTGCAGAGATAGAGAGAGAAAGAAGTTTGAGTCGGTTGGCTCGCTCTGATTGATTATCCTTTCGAAGTGGGTTATGAGTCAACGAATTTCCCCAATTAAATTTTTTTTGATTTTTCGATTAAGCGATTTATCAAATTTAGAAGGAAATTTTGTTGAAGTGATTTATTAAATTTCAAGTGAATGTTTTTGAAAACAATTATCGAATTTGAGTGAACTTTAAAGAGAAGATTATTTTGTTGATTTGATAAATTCGTTTTGCTGATTTAAAAGAGGCGAGTATGTTATCGATTGAAGAAGACAAATTTGTATTTTTGAAAATTTAATTTTTACTGGATTGAAAAAATTCAAAAAAATCATTTTAAACATTTTTCATTATTATATTTGCTTAACGAGATCTGTGATTTAATTAAAAAAGTTATAATACTTTACCTTTTTTTTGCTCGATGCTCTTGTCTTCTGTGTTTTCTGGGGCAGCTTAAGTACTTCCAAAAACAGAATGAAAGTACAAAAAATATTCGTCCTCCACTAGAACAAGTTTAAAATCATTAAATAAATAAATCCTATAAATTTCATTTGAAAAATTATTTTACTAAAGCATGTGTCAAATGAAAAGAAACTGAAAAGCACAAAAAAAAACAAATATATTTTCATCCTTCCGAAAAAAGACAAACAAAATTATATGCTGGACAAAAATTTAAAAACAAAAAAATAAATAATTTATATAAAATATAAATAAATTTTAAAAAATGGCAAATGACTAACATTAAAACAATTAAGCCAATTAACATTTTTTATTTTCATGTTTATTAATTTCGACGGATTGACTCAGATGATTATTATCAAGAATGTCACTTATCGCAGTTAAGGATCATGTATTCAAAATGTTGTCAGTACACCTTCTAAAAATATTCAGTAAGGTTACATTGAGTGTTGTTTAAACATTAATTTTAGGATCCAAAGATCTTTTATAAAATGCTTCCCATATCATTCTCTCCCAATAATTATTAAAATGAGCGTAGAGAATTTTAAAATGTTGTGAGTTTATTTTCTTTTTTTTAAATTTTAATATTTTATTCCAATTATTCATAATATTTAATTTAAACTCTTTTTTGTAAGTATAATTATTTAAATTTCGATCAGCAAAAGGAAAATAACGAACTCACAAATTATCAAATTTTAATTTACATTTTTTATACAATCTAATCTTTGCAATAAATTTTATTTTTATTTCTTAAATTAAAATCTTTTTCAAATAATCTAAAAATTCAAAAATATTAAAATAACATTATTAGATGTTCTTGGAAAATCCTCGGTATTATTAGTAAGAGTTACTTCAGACAACCAAATTTTATTCTACAACAATCATAATGTTTAAATCTAATATTTAAACAAACTTATTTTTTGAGAAACAATTTATTTTATAAATCTTAAACCGATATAAATAAAAATACTTATAATGTTAATATTTTATTTTACTTTTATGAATCAATTTTAAATTACGATAACATTTTAAAATATTTAATCGTTTCGATTAATTTTATTAATTTTTAAAAATCGTTACACATATAAAAATTGTACATTTTAATTTTTATATTATATTTAAAACTCTCAAAGATTTTTTAGTTATTAATAATTTGATTATATCTTCTTAATTTTAGAAATTTCTGTTTCAAACTTTACATTTTTAAATATATCTAAATTGATTTTGTACATATTTAATTTAACCTTATTTCAAAAATTTTCCTAACAGTTTTAATTCCTAACAATCATTCTTTCATACAGATATGATCGATGTCTTACTTTAACACAAAACAAAATACATCACACAAATACGTTATTCGAAAATATTTTTCTCAACTTTCGAATGCCAATTTATATAATTAAAAAAAGCAAAAAATTTTAAACTTGATGAAGAAACAACAACCTCCGACCTATTACGTATTCATTTATAATGTTGGCTGGTGAGACAAGTTATATCTTTCCTCCTAATTTTAATCTATCTTGAGAAACCATAAGCAAACAGAATCCTATATAGAAAATGAAAGCTGCAATTTAGTTTTGGCTAACAAACTCCTAAGATTTTACACCTTAAAAATCAACCTTTTACTAAAGTCTTTTAACGAATCTATAAAGATGTTTAGAGACACGAATTCGACGGAGATTAATATAAAAAATATTGATATCAAAATCTCTGTCCACATTAATCTCAGTGTTAAGAGAACTCACACATTTGTCAGAACATTTATTACATTCACAATTTTTATCATCTTTATGATGATCAACAGTAAGGCTTTCACTAGATTCCATCAATCAATTTTTCAATATCTCTCATCATAATCTGAACTAACTTGAGAAAAATATTTTATTTAAAAATATTTACTTTAATTTTCATTGGCTGAAATAAAATATTTTTATAGTTATTTTTAAACATTAATTTGATTTTAATTATTAAAAAATTTACAAAAATAAAATCATTAAAATTATTTAAAAAGTACAATAATAAAAACTA
>MQRK01116420.1:2362-13284 GCA_001938485.1 Girardia tigrina
AAACCGCCATTTTTTTCTGGAACCAAGTGTGGCGGCTTAACGAGTTGAAACTGTATTTAAATTTCATTAAATTTGTGTTCAATGTATATTTTAAGCTTCATACATCATATAAGAAGAATATTTATTGAATTTATTTTACACAATTTTTTACATTTCCTTTTCAAAGAATAATATGTTTATGATTTTAGATAGTTTCATCATACTTCATAATTATTGTTTTTAATAATGTAAAACAAGCACGAGCAAAGGTTATGATTGAGGGAAGAGTGGAAGGAGGAAGACCAAAGAGGCAATTGATAGGTGATTTAAAAGAATAGACTGGACTGAGTATGGAATGTCTGAGAAAAGAAACTACAAATAGAAAGATGTGGCGA
This sequence comes from Girardia tigrina, assembly GCA_001938485.1. Classification (NCBI taxonomy): domain Eukaryota; kingdom Metazoa; phylum Platyhelminthes; order Tricladida; family Dugesiidae; genus Girardia; species Girardia tigrina. Next base: position 2,737 of record MQRK01116420.1, read on the forward strand.
AGGCTTGTTTATAATTGGGTGCACCCGTGACCCAACGGCTAAGGTAAAAAAGAAAGAAGAAGAATGTAAAGATTTTAATAATTTTAATGTTTTTTAATTTTAATTTTAAGATTTAAATAGTGTAAAATGATAATTATATATTGGGTCGTCCATTTAGTTATTTGAAAAATTCGATGACGCGGTGTTGCAAACAATTAAGTTTTATTTCTTTCTCAAGCCGGGATCGTAAATTCTATTTTTAGATTAAAAACCTGTTTTTAACCCATTAGAACAATTTACAAGCCAGCGACAGACTAACAACACGTGCGCCACTCAATGTCGAGTTTTTACGATTGCGAATTTCAAGTGAAAGAAACAATAGAAAAAATTAATGATGTTTATATTTTTGGTTTAAAGAAGTGTCATTGGTGTTTTAAAATATTTAAAAATTAAAAAGGGAGTCTCGTAGATGAAGATAGATTCAGAACAAGCTCGAAAAATCGATAAGGACACCTTAAAGATGCTAGTGGAATCAGATCCTCGTCAAACAGTCAAAGAATAATCGATAAAGAAGAGTTTTTAAAGATCAGCAGTTCATGTGAATTTAAAAGAAATAGGGCATATTCATAAAAAAGGAGTTTGGGTTCCGCCCGCGTTGACTCTGCGTGCCTGCGATAAACGCTATGCTGACAGCATAAATCTTCTGGATCGATATGAAGAAGACCCTTTTTTGAACCGAATTATTACTGGAGACGATAAAAGGGTCCTGTATAATAATCCCAATCCAAGAAAACAGTGAATTTCTCCAAAGAAGCAGGTCTTTCGACTCCTCAACCATCACTAACGTTAAAGAAGGTCCTTCTTTGTGTATGGTAGGATATTTCAGGCATCATACACTATGAATTGCTGAAACCTGGTGAAAGCAGTACGGCAGAGATCTACTGGCTGCAAGTGGAAGGTATGAAAGAACAACTCAAAGTGAAACGATCGAATTTGGTTCACAACCAAAGAAGAATCTTACAGCATGACAATGCAAGGCCGTATTCTACTAGAATTACGAACCAGAAAATAAGTGAAGTTCGATTTGAACAACCACCTTATTCTGCCGACCTTGTGCCATCAGAGTATCATCTTTTCCGGTTACTGGAACATACTGTTATTTTCTTCGTCTATATTTGAAATTCTAGATTTTTTTAAGAATCAAATTTTAATTAACGCAAAATAAATTAGTTCACAACAAAAAAATACATTTGTCAAGATACATAATATGGATATTTTCATAAAACGTTTATATAGATATTAAAATATAATTACCATTCGAGCAGTCGTACCATCATATTTAGTGGCCGCAGTAAATATGACTGTTTTAGCCGGCATATTAAGACCCATTGAAAATGTCTCGGTGGCGAATAAACATTTAATCAATCCTTCTCCGAACAAAATCTCAACAATTTCTTTCAAGACTGGTAATAAACCTCCATGATGGATGCCTATCCCCCGTTTCACAAGATTTAACATGGCATCCAACTGAGGCATATTTCGGTCATCTTCCGGTAGAGTGTTTCTTGCATTCGTGAAAATCAATTCAATATTTTCCTTTTCTTTTTCTAAAAACCATTGTTATATTGGCAATCCAAATATTAATTAGTAGTTTAAATTCCATGTTGTCTCTCATCGAAAGAATATTGTGTATTTACATTTTATATCGTTATATATCAACATTAAATTTCAATCATAAACATTACTCATATAATGAAGATATTTTGTTAAATCTCACAATTAAATCTCTTAATATTGAAGTGAACTTGCCGATCAAGTGGATCGAACATCTACTTTACAGAATCTTTTATGAATCAATGAAGATATGGATAAAGTGATGAATGATAACAAAATGTTCTACAAGTTTTTTCTTCTTAAGTTTTTTAAATGGTTACAATACAATCCTGAAGGTTTTATCAATGATTCGGATCATTCGTGCATATTGTGTAACGAATCATTAGAATCAAGATAGTTGCGGTCGCGGATTCTGTGAAGGATGTCAAAACATTTTCCTTATTATTCAAACGAAATGTTTATTTGGATGCGATGGTAATTATTGATTAGTACACGAAAACGATTTTTCTTGCCAAATGGAATTGAGGATTTTATGAAAGTACTAAATTTGGAAAATAATAAAGCATTTGAAAAATATTTATAAGATTAAATAATCTTTACGACGAGATTGAACACTTAACAGAAGAATGAAACATCGAGATTAATCGAATCTGGAGTATATCTGCAGTTAATTAAGTTGGTTCGAATTAGTTTTAGACAAATTTATCTAAAATGTAGATTAAAATTCCATTTTTGTTTACGATGACTTTTGATGAAATTTGCGTTGCTTATTTGAAAAATAAAAAAATAATAAAATGTAAATAATGTAAATTTTTATCTTAAATATGTTATTGCTTTTTAATGATAAAAAATGTATATTATAAGGTACCACGTTTAAAACATCGAAAGAAGTTTTAATGAAAAAAATTAAATGAAATGTATTAATAAATAATGCTGAAGTAAATGAATAAATAAATAAATTAATGAAATTTCTAAATATACTTAAATTATTATTTTGATCACAGAAAATGAAAATTATTTTCGAAATTCAATCTCCGAACAATCAATAAACAACATATAAGAAATGTTTTCAACTTTTTAAAATCAGGTGTCTTTCAGAAATTTACTCATATTTTCATGAATATTATATGAGAACGGAATTTGATGAAATTATATGTAGGTATGTTGATGAATGGTGAAATCATTACGAGAAAAAAGAAATATGTAGTTTTTAACGAAAAATTAATAGCTTTTTTAATAGACCGAGCCTATAGAAATCCAGAAACATATTTTGGAATTGGTTGGTTTTATTTATTATTAATAAATCTTTTTTGACATTTTTTTCGATTTTTTTCATAATTTTTTGATGTCTTTTACGATTTTTTTAAAATAAAAGTATGACAATATGTAAAAAAATATCAGTATTCCAGGAAAAATAATTTTAAAAATTAAAAAAAATATACAAAATGATTTTTAAGATACAAAATCTCAATAGAAAACATATGTATTGGTTACATAATCACTGCCTTAAAATTAAAAATTGAATATTTTTTTGGATTTACTGTTTTTTTAATTATTTTTAGTTTATTTTTCTATGCAAAATAAGAAAGAGTATTAAATTTTAAATAATGAATAAAAAACAAGTTTAATTTAAAGATATACAGAAAAGAAGTCGAATGCAGCGATTATATAATCAACATAGGTTTTCTTCACTGAAATTAGGTTACTTAAAATATTTAAATTTTTAAATTGTTTTTTTAGAAAGCCAATAATATTTTATATATTATCATATTTTATATTTGCTCGGGCCCGTACGGAACTATACCCAATATTTTCGATTCTCAGTATTGATTGATTGTCATTTTTAAGATGAATTTGTTATCAACTTATTATCAATAAAATAAATTATTACTAATTGTTGCAAGGATTAAGACCTAATTGAATGATAAATCAGCAATCATTTGCTTATTGATTGAGAATATTAAAATCTACATAACAATCGATCGATGAGTTGTTGACAACACGGAGAAGATCTCAAACACAATCTTACTTGATGTATAATCCAATTTACTCAAATTTTTCGCGTAAATTTCACAAGCCCGTTTCGAAAACGAAAACACAATGACCGGGTCTTTCTTCAACTCGAACACTTTCTTTATCAAAACATCACAATGGGTCTCGGGCATCAACGAACCGCCTTTTTTGCCGAGTTTCTGCATATCCGATTTTGCATTACCCGCCGATTTTCTCAACACTGTCATCGCCTCATTGAAGTATTCCTCGAGAAATTCGCCTTTCTCATTGACAACTTGAAATATTCGATCGGCGCCATTGGGATAAATATAATGTTGGAGCGGTGTCGGTCGATAATCTGTGTAGATCACATTGCACGGCTGACCGTGAAGATGGGCGATCCATTGGGCGAATTGACGCGCGTTGGGAATTGTCGCCGATAAAAACACCATTCTCATCGATGGTGGTAGCAGAATAATCGATTCCTCCCAAACGACCCCGCGAGATTTGTCTCGCATGTAATGGATCTCATCGAATATCACCCATCCGACTTCCTTGATAATGGACGAATTCCGATAGAGCATCAGTCGCAGGATCTCTGTGGTCATAATGAGCACACTGGCGTTACCGTCGATCGTCACATCACCAGTCAACAGACCGACGTCCTGAAATTCCTCCTTGAATTCCCGGTATTTCTGGTTGCTTAGGGCCTTAATCGGGGTCGTATAAATGACGCGACGTTTCTCTTTGATGCATAGAGCGATCGTGTAACTCGCGCACACTGTTTTACCGGCAGAAGTGTGCGCTGAGACGAGCACCGATTGGTTGTTCTCAATGCACTGGACCGCCTGGTTCTGGAACGCATCGAGAGTGAACGGAAATACTTTCGCCGGGTTCGCGTTTCGTTTATTCAGTGGTTTGTAAGCGTGACTTTTCGGATAGACGACTTCATGCGTGCAATCTTTGGTTGTGATCGATTTGAGGACGATATTCTCGAGGGGGTTTTTAAATTGAGAAAAATCGATTTTTGTTTTTTTTAAATCGACTTCATTTTCTTCTTGATCGATAAAATCTTCGAGAAAATTGTCGATTTTTCTTTTACGTTCATTATTATCAATACTGATTTTTTTAGTGTGAGGTTAATTTTAAAAATAATATTAAAAGAAAATTGCCTACCTTTTTGAATTGCTATCATTGTCATTTTGTGGGATTTCAGAATCGTTAAATATATCCACAAAATCCATTTTTGTAATCACGCTTTAAAATTTTGGGTATTATTTAAACAAATATCTCTTTTGTAAGATATATTGTAAAAATTTTACCCGAAGAACTTAGACGAAAAAAGTTTTTCTATCTGTTTTTTTTAAAGAAATCATTATTTTAATGTATTAATATTTAATTTACTACTAAAAAGTCATTTTATGAAATTGTAAATTTGTGTAATTTATTTTTATAAAAAGAACACAAAATATTAAAAGTTAATTTTGAAGTTATCTTTTTAAGTAAATTATTGTTAATTATAAGATGTTGATAAAAAGAGATATCGCAGGTGTTCCTACTTATGTCGAAGTAAATGATAAAAAGATGTTTTATATGGGTAGGTGACAAATAACAAGTATTTTAAAAATACTTTGTTTATCAGATAAAGCATTCAAAAAATGATAATTGTAAAATAAATCTTAAATTAAATATTTATCATATTTTATTTTCTTATGAAAAATATGATTCTTAATACGCTGACTGTCGTAATAGTAATAATATGTAGCTTTCAGCATCATGGTATGTTTCTCATATCAGTCAACGAGTTAAAGTAGTTTTTTGATAGCCTAATAAATTATGAATTTGATGTTTGTAAAGTAATACATAAACGTATATTATTAATATGCATAAAGTTTTATTTAAAAAATACTTTAATATACATATTAATGAATAAAATATTTTTTAGTACATTAAAAATATAATAAAAAAAAATTTTAGTACATAAGTTTTTTTAAACAGGAAGCTTAAAACTTATTTTAACGACTAAAAAATTAAATTCGCAACTAATTAAGATTTCTTCTATTGACAAATAAATCATCAACAAAGATACATAATTTAGCAATAAAATGAATAAAGCTGAGCTACAAAGTTATTTTATTAAAGCTCTTAGTTAGATAAAAATAATAAACAAATAATGGTAAGAGACAATTGGGAATAAATAATATAAAATAATAAAAATAACGTTTTGTTTTTAAAATATTAGACCAATCAAATCACAGTTGAAAATAAAAATGATTTTTGTAAAACCTGAAACAAAAATTTTATGATAAGGGGACACATTATCCTCGGTATCTTTATTTAAATCTAATTTTAAACTAAATTTTAAACTCACAAAATTAACTCAATTTCACAGTAATAATAATTTAGTTTCTATTATATGTGTTTACAGTTTTCGCTATCGCATTTGGAGATATTATATGATAAATGTCGGTGTAAATAAAAAAATGATATTCTTAGTTACTGGTAAAAAAAATATAGCAGCAATAAAACCAATATTATCAATGTAATCACCAAACCTGATGTTTTATAGAAACATGAAACATTTGATTGGAACAAATAACTTTTTGGTGGTGTAATCAAACGAACATAAAATCGAAAATTAAATGAAGATCTAATCATACTCATCAATCGTTAGATTCATTATTTCACAAGCGATTTCAGATTGAAAAAAATGTATAAGCGAAATAATTTACCATGAAAAATCTTATTTCTTCGAAAATCTTCATCAGAGAGCTGATAATTTCATATATGAACATTCTAAGCTGTCATGTTCCAGATATTTAATTTTGTTTAATTATGGATGCTTGATGATTCTGTTAAGAATTCAATTATCGCAAAAGTCTTCCAAAATTTAAAAAACGCGTCATATCAACAGTCAACAGGCGTTTAAGTCGAGAAACTTGAAAGTTGCTTTTATGCCAAAATATCCGAGGTTATGCAGTTCTGTTTTGAAGTTTCGCCGTTAATTTGAAATGAGTGCTTTGGGGTTATTCGAGATGCTCACATAATACTATATGTATGATTAATAAATTATTTTCAATGATTTGAAATTGATTGCTTCTCTTAATATGTCATTCTGATTTTTCTTTAGCATTTTAACGGAAATAAATTAAGTAAAATCTTCTTCGTTTTTATTTATCCTTGATAGATAGTTGTTGTGTTTTCGCAAATATATCGCCACAAGTAATTCATCGATTACAAATCGTACAATACGACATCTATTTTGATTCATCAATTCTAAATCGAACAAAATGAAATCTATTTCATCTAAATTTGCACGTTTAGTTCCTATATCCTGTATAGGGTGACTCTATCAACCTATATCAAAATTCGATTCTCAAAAGCTTTAATAAAAAAATTTAAACTTAAATTTATAAAAAATTCATTAACATTTCAAAATTATTTCACAATTAAATGACATATTATAATTTCTTACAATCATATATAACTTTTGATAAACCTTTAATAAAATAACATCTCAAATTCTCTGTTTTTCCAAAGATTTACAGAATAAACTCGTTTAATGACACTGAATTTGTGTATCATTCGATCTTGTTTTTCGTTGACTTCCGATATCCATACCCTGGGTTCGAAGTCAAGTGACATTAGAATTAAAACTGAAAAAATTAAGACGAGTAAAATTCGAGCATATTTCAAAGATACTCATAAATTAGAACAATAAAAATCATAATGGAATGTTGCTGTTTTATATTTGAATGTATTGTGTTGATTTTGGATTGTATCTTTCCTACTCAGATATTTGATTAATATTTTAATTCTTATTATCTGAAACTAATTTTTCAAATTTAGTTTTAATATTCAAATTTATTTTTAGTTAATTGTGATTGTAAGTAGGGTTACTTAAATTTTGACCTATAATTTTTCAAATTTCGACCTAAAAATTTGATATTTTAGACTTTCAATATTTTCAACACCCATGTTTTTCAATATTTTTCTCATTACAATTTCATCCTTTCTGTAATATATAATTAAGTATCGAGAAACTGCGTTCAACACTAGCTGAAGTAGTAGTAACATTTCGTTAAAATACCATAAATTGAGGGACTGGGCTTATGGTTTGACATAACTATTATTTATAAAATAACATTTTTTGAAGCCTTGTTTACACATAATCATTAATTTTGCATTCCTCCTCACCAAAATTAAGATCTGTAAGCATTCTTAATAAGTCTTCTTGAGTGAGCGGATATGACTCGATTCTCTGAGGAAAATTGTATCGGTATGCATCCATACACAGAATAGGTAGGGCTTACCATATCACAAATGAGAAATGGGAAGGCACCCGCTAAAATTCGATGATTGCTGAGGTTTGAAAATGAGGCGGACAACCCCTCTTTGACAAATTGAAGTTCAATTTTGAGATAATTTCGAACGGGAATGATCCTCAGTTCCAAAAGGCTTGAAGAAGTGCAAAAGTGGTAACACTCTTCAAGGGAAATGGTTTAAGATCTGATCCGAATAATTATATAGGGATCTTCCTCTTAAAGTCTTCGGCAAAGTTTTTGCACGAAAAATTGTAAATAGAATGACGCCTGTGATAGAAGAAAGGTTAAAGTTTTGGATGTTTAGTTTTCGGCCGAAAAGATATACTATGCAAGCTATAACTATACTCAGGCGGATACAGGAAGAAGGTCGATTGAAGAACCAGAAGGTATTTGTAGTATTCATTGATTTGGAAAAGGTATTTAATAATGTCCCACATGAAGTTCTGTTGGCCTATCTGTAAAGATTCGGCTTGACCGACAAGATTCTCTACCTGATAAAGGAATTCAATGAGAGCTTCATTGCCTCTGTGAGGAATTGTGAGTTTCTCATGGAAAGAGGTGTCAGACAGGGATGTGTGATGGGACCTTGTCTTTTTAACTTGGTCTTCGAGGAAGTTATCAAAACGGCGATACTGAAAGGATTCGAGTAAGGAATTACCCTGATCTACAAGCATGGTGACGAATTTCAAGTCAAAAGACTTACACTTTTGGATGATCTTTGATATTGATCTTGCGTATAAAAACGTGGATATAGTTTGAAGTACATTTTTAGAATTCTGGTTGAATTTTAGTGCATCTAAGACGAAAGTCATGTCCCTAACTGATGACTCGTGAACGGGAATATTGCAAGTGATATGTGGTGACAAAGTCATAGAATAGGTGAGCGAATTATGTTAGCTCGGCAGTATATTGACCACATGTGGTAGCTACAGTCGGGATATCGGTCAGCGGTTGCGTTGTGGAATGAGTAAGTTACGAAAATTTCAGCTTGTTATTCAAAGTAACCGAGTTCCTGTAGCAATGAAAAGAAGACTAATCGAATCAAGCATCTTTTTGTTAGTGTATTATGGGAATGAGTTCTGGGCAACAGCTAAAATAGTGGTAGCCCAACTACAAGCTTTTCATAATACTTGTACACGAACTGCTCTTGGTAAAACTAAACCGTAATATGGATATGTAAATTCCTTTGACCGAGGCGCGCGTGGAATTGGTGAAACGGTGTATTGTATTCTTTCAGTACATTAGAGAAAAAGGTAAACGTGAGGTAAAGAGAGTATTAAATTCTTAAATTGCCTCAGGAAATAGAAGTCAGCAACCATAACATGCAGTTGATGAAAGAACGTATAACCCGCAATATGCTCTCGTTATTTCGGCGGCAAAGAAGATCTGATCGAATTCCAGGAATGCTTGAATAAGAGAGGAATTCTCGACACTGACGAGGAATTCAAACACCTGATCCAAATAACGGTGTCTAAAAAATTGACAGAAGTGATCGAACAGGGAAAAGAATATCCAAAAATGCTCAAGCCGCGTATCAAACGAGTGCAATGTGTTTATCCTTCTTGTTTCAAAGCTTTTGCAGAACAGAAGGAACTAAGAAGACACATCAAAACGTGCATTCGGTCATGAGCCGCAGCGTCAGAATGGTGACAAAGCTTTCAAATATCCCATGGAAAATTGTCACAAAACCTATGAAACGGATGAATGGTTAAAGCGACATTTATTGATCGATCTCTGAACCTAAGGCAGTACCAGTGGTACTAGTGCTTCATAAAATAACGTAGAGGAAGGATGCACAAAACCTTCGAACCCGATCACAATGCATGATGTGTCTGGCAGACTCAGGAGTAATTCCAAGGGTGGTTCTCGACTTTCAGATAAGTAATACAAATGACGTTGGAATATTTTGGTGTCCCCTAACTCATTGTACAAAACGTGTTTACGCAGCAAAGCTCTACAGAATCACGGTACGAGGAATCATGACTGGTCCTTTCTGACTGTGAAACTGAAGCGTGCCCGTGCACTCAACGCTCGCATTTTTGCATCTAAAGCCGTGCGAGTAGGTCAGTAGGCTCTGTATTGTCTATTTAGGGTTTCTACCCGATACAGAGTCTATGACTTATTACCCTGTACACCAATGCTGGTACTATAGTCTCTTGAACACTCATTTATCCGTTCACTCGGAGAAGGCTTATAATGCTGCCTCAATTCTTTTTCTCAATCAATTATAATTAGACTTCATCAAAAAATTTTGACTTTATTGACCAAAAAATTCCTTCATCCATTTTTTTCTCAAAGCATTTCTATATATATATATATATATATATTACATTTCAAATAATTTTAAATAGAAATAAATATTTTGACATTTTTCTGACTTAAGTCCCCTAATTGTAACAATAAACAGTAATTTTAATTTTAACCATATGAGGGGTTAGTTTTAAGTTTCGCCAAAATAGTTTATTATTTTTTAATTTGAAAATTTAAAAGAAATAAATTAACAATTACAATGTAGAGTAAAAAATATGATAATAAATACTTATTTAAAATATATTTACAGTAATAACAATTAACATATTTTAATAAAAGTTATAGAATAAGCTAAATAAATTTTAATTAACGGATTAATATTTTCAGA
>MQRK01116421.1:1829-12748 GCA_001938485.1 Girardia tigrina
AAACCGCCATTTTTTTCTGGAACCAAGTGTGGCAGCTTAACGAGTTGAGACTGTATTTAAATATCATTAAATTTTTGTTCAATGTATATTTTAAGCTTCATACATCATATAAGAAGAATATTTGTTGAATTTATTTTACACCATGTTTTACATTTCCTTTTCAAAGAATAATATGTTTATGATTTTAGATAGTTTCATCATACTTCATAATTATTGTTTTTAATAATATTAAACAAGCACGAGCAAAGGTTATGATTGAGGGAAGAGTGGAAAGAGAAAGACCAAAGAGGCAATTGACAGGTGATTTAAAAGAACTGGACTGAGTATGGAATGTCTGAGAAAAGAAACTACAAATAGAGAGATGTAGCGAAGGCTTGTTTATAATTGGGTGCACCCGTGACCCAACGGCTAAGGTCAAAAAGAAAGAAAGAAGAAGAATGTAAAGATTTTAATAATTTTAATGCTTTTTTAATTTTAATTTTAAGATTTAAATAGTGTAAAAATGATAATTATATATTGGGTCGTCCATTTAGTTATTTGAAAAATTCGATGACGCGGTGTTGCAAACACGTAAGTTATATTTCTTTCTCAAGCCGGGATCGTAAATTTTAATTTTAGATTAAAAACCTGTTTTTAACCCTTTAGAACAATTTCCAAGCCAGCGACAGACTAACAACACGTGCGCCACTCAATGTCGAGTTTTTACGATTGCGAATTTCAAGTGAAAGAAACAATAGTAAAAATTAATGAAGTTTATATTTTTGGTTTAAAGTGTCATTGGTGTTTTAAAATATTTAAAAATTAAAAAGGGAGTCTCGTAGATGAATATAGATCAGAACAAGCTCGAAAAATCGATCAGGACACCTCAAAGGCGCTAGTGGAATCAGATTCTCGTCAAACAGTCAAAGAATTATCGATAAAGAAGAGTTTTTAAAGATCAGCAGTTCATGTGAATTTTAAAGAAATAGGGTAGATTCATAAAAAAGGAGTTTGGGTTCCGCACGCGTTGACTGAGCGCGCCTGCGATAAACGCTATGCTGACAGCATAAATCTTCTGGATCGATATGAAGAAGACCCTTTTTGAACCGAATTATTACTGGGGACGAGAAAAGGGTCCTGTATAATAATCTCAATCGAAGCAAACAATGAATTTCTCCAAAGAAGCAGGTCTTTCGACTCCTCAACCATCACTAACGTTAAAGAAGGTCCTTCTTTGTGTATGGTAGAATATTTCAGGCATCATACACTATGAATTGCTGAAACCTGGTGAAAGCGTTACGGCAGAGATCTACTGGCTGCAAGTGGAAGGTATCAAAGAACAACTCAAAGTGAAACGATCGAATTTGGTTCACAACCAAAGAAGAATCTTACAGCATGACAATGCAAGGCCGTACTCTACTAGAATTACGAACCAGAAAATAAGTGAAGTGCGATTTGAACAACCACCTTATTCTGCCGACCTTGTGCCATCAGAGTATCATCTTTTCCGGTTACTGGAACATACTGTTATTTTCTTCGTCTATATTTGAAATTCTAGATGTTTTTAAGAATCAAATTTTAATTAACGCAAAATAAATTAGTTCACAACAAAAAAATACATTTGTCAAGATACATAATATGGATATTTTCATAAAACGTTTATATAGATATTAAAATATAATTACCATTCGAGCAGTCGTACCATCATATTTAGTGGCCGCAGTAAATATGACTGTTTTAGCCGGCATATTAAGACCCATTGAAAATGTCTCGGTGGCGAATAAACATTTAATCAATCCTTCTCCGAACAAAATCTCAACAATTTCTTTCAAGACTGGTAATAAACCTCCATGATGGATGCCTATCCCCCGTTTCACAAGATTTAACATGGCATCCAACTGAGGCATATTTCGGTCATCTTCCGGTAGAGTGTTTCTTGCATTCGTGAAAATCAATTCAATATTTTCCTTTTCTTTTTCTAAAAACCATTGTTATATTGGCAATCCAAATATTAATTAGTAGTTTAAATTCCATGTTGTCTCTCATCGAAAGAATATTGTGTATTTACATTTTATATCGTTATATATCAACATTAAATTTCAATCATAAACATTACTCATATAATGAAGATATTTTGTTAAATCTCACAATTAAATCTCTTAATATTGAAGTGAACTTGCCGATCAAGTGGATCGAACATCTACTTTACAGAATCTTTTATGAATCAATGAAGATATGGATAAAGTGATGAATGATAACAAAATGTTCTACAAGTTTTTTCTTCTTAAGTTTTTTAAATGGTTACAATACAATCCTGAAGGTTTTATCAATGATTCGGATCATTCGTGCATATTGTGTAACGAATCATTAGAATCAAGATAGTTGCGGTCGCGGATTCTGTGAAGGATGTCAAAACATTTTCCTTATTATTCAAACGAAATGTTTATTTGGATGCGATGGTAATTATTGATTAGTACACGAAAACGATTTTTCTTGCCAAATGGAATTGAGGATTTTATGAAAGTACTAAATTTGGAAAATAATAAAGCATTTGAAAAATATTTATAAGATTAAATAATCTTTACGACGAGATTGAACACTTAACAGAAGAATGAAACATCGAGATTAATCGAATCTGGAGTATATCTGCAGTTAATTAAGTTGGTTCGAATTAGTTTTAGACAAATTTATCTAAAATGTAGATTAAAATTCCATTTTTGTTTACGATGACTTTTGATGAAATTTGCGTTGCTTATTTGAAAAATAAAAAAATAATAAAATGTAAATAATGTAAATTTTTATCTTAAATATGTTATTGCTTTTTAATGATAAAAAATGTATATTATAAGGTACCACGTTTAAAACATCGAAAGAAGTTTTAATGAAAAAAATTAAATGAAATGTATTAATAAATAATGCTGAAGTAAATGAATAAATAAATAAATTAATGAAATTTCTAAATATACTTAAATTATTATTTTGATCACAGAAAATGAAAATTATTTTCGAAATTCAATCTCCGAACAATCAATAAACAACATATAAGAAATGTTTTCAACTTTTTAAAATCAGGTGTCTTTCAGAAATTTACTCATATTTTCATGAATATTATATGAGAACGGAATTTGATGAAATTATATGTAGGTATGTTGATGAATGGTGAAATCATTACGAGAAAAAAGAAATATGTAGTTTTTAACGAAAAATTAATAGCTTTTTTAATAGACCGAGCCTATAGAAATCCAGAAACATATTTTGGAATTGGTTGGTTTTATTTATTATTAATAAATCTTTTTTGACATTTTTTTCGATTTTTTTCATAATTTTTTGATGTCTTTTACGATTTTTTTAAAATAAAAGTATGACAATATGTAAAAAAATATCAGTATTCCAGGAAAAATAATTTTAAAAATTAAAAAAAATATACAAAATGATTTTTAAGATACAAAATCTCAATAGAAAACATATGTATTGGTTACATAATCACTGCCTTAAAATTAAAAATTGAATATTTTTTTGGATTTACTGTTTTTTTAATTATTTTTAGTTTATTTTTCTATGCAAAATAAGAAAGAGTATTAAATTTTAAATAATGAATAAAAAACAAGTTTAATTTAAAGATATACAGAAAAGAAGTCGAATGCAGCGATTATATAATCAACATAGGTTTTCTTCACTGAAATTAGGTTACTTAAAATATTTAAATTTTTAAATTGTTTTTTTAGAAAGCCAATAATATTTTATATATTATCATATTTTATATTTGCTCGGGCCCGTACGGAACTATACCCAATATTTTCGATTCTCAGTATTGATTGATTGTCATTTTTAAGATGAATTTGTTATCAACTTATTATCAATAAAATAAATTATTACTAATTGTTGCAAGGATTAAGACCTAATTGAATGATAAATCAGCAATCATTTGCTTATTGATTGAGAATATTAAAATCTACATAACAATCGATCGATGAGTTGTTGACAACACGGAGAAGATCTCAAACACAATCTTACTTGATGTATAATCCAATTTACTCAAATTTTTCGCGTAAATTTCACAAGCCCGTTTCGAAAACGAAAACACAATGACCGGGTCTTTCTTCAACTCGAACACTTTCTTTATCAAAACATCACAATGGGTCTCGGGCATCAACGAACCGCCTTTTTTGCCGAGTTTCTGCATATCCGATTTTGCATTACCCGCCGATTTTCTCAACACTGTCATCGCCTCATTGAAGTATTCCTCGAGAAATTCGCCTTTCTCATTGACAACTTGAAATATTCGATCGGCGCCATTGGGATAAATATAATGTTGGAGCGGTGTCGGTCGATAATCTGTGTAGATCACATTGCACGGCTGACCGTGAAGATGGGCGATCCATTGGGCGAATTGACGCGCGTTGGGAATTGTCGCCGATAAAAACACCATTCTCATCGATGGTGGTAGCAGAATAATCGATTCCTCCCAAACGACCCCGCGAGATTTGTCTCGCATGTAATGGATCTCATCGAATATCACCCATCCGACTTCCTTGATAATGGACGAATTCCGATAGAGCATCAGTCGCAGGATCTCTGTGGTCATAATGAGCACACTGGCGTTACCGTCGATCGTCACATCACCAGTCAACAGACCGACGTCCTGAAATTCCTCCTTGAATTCCCGGTATTTCTGGTTGCTTAGGGCCTTAATCGGGGTCGTATAAATGACGCGACGTTTCTCTTTGATGCATAGAGCGATCGTGTAACTCGCGCACACTGTTTTACCGGCAGAAGTGTGCGCTGAGACGAGCACCGATTGGTTGTTCTCAATGCACTGGACCGCCTGGTTCTGGAACGCATCGAGAGTGAACGGAAATACTTTCGCCGGGTTCGCGTTTCGTTTATTCAGTGGTTTGTAAGCGTGACTTTTCGGATAGACGACTTCATGCGTGCAATCTTTGGTTGTGATCGATTTGAGGACGATATTCTCGAGGGGGTTTTTAAATTGAGAAAAATCGATTTTTGTTTTTTTTAAATCGACTTCATTTTCTTCTTGATCGATAAAATCTTCGAGAAAATTGTCGATTTTTCTTTTACGTTCATTATTATCAATACTGATTTTTTTAGTGTGAGGTTAATTTTAAAAATAATATTAAAAGAAAATTGCCTACCTTTTTGAATTGCTATCATTGTCATTTTGTGGGATTTCAGAATCGTTAAATATATCCACAAAATCCATTTTTGTAATCACGCTTTAAAATTTTGGGTATTATTTAAACAAATATCTCTTTTGTAAGATATATTGTAAAAATTTTACCCGAAGAACTTAGACGAAAAAAGTTTTTCTATCTGTTTTTTTTAAAGAAATCATTATTTTAATGTATTAATATTTAATTTACTACTAAAAAGTCATTTTATGAAATTGTAAATTTGTGTAATTTATTTTTATAAAAAGAACACAAAATATTAAAAGTTAATTTTGAAGTTATCTTTTTAAGTAAATTATTGTTAATTATAAGATGTTGATAAAAAGAGATATCGCAGGTGTTCCTACTTATGTCGAAGTAAATGATAAAAAGATGTTTTATATGGGTAGGTGACAAATAACAAGTATTTTAAAAATACTTTGTTTATCAGATAAAGCATTCAAAAAATGATAATTGTAAAATAAATCTTAAATTAAATATTTATCATATTTTATTTTCTTATGAAAAATATGATTCTTAATACGCTGACTGTCGTAATAGTAATAATATGTAGCTTTCAGCATCATGGTATGTTTCTCATATCAGTCAACGAGTTAAAGTAGTTTTTTGATAGCCTAATAAATTATGAATTTGATGTTTGTAAAGTAATACATAAACGTATATTATTAATATGCATAAAGTTTTATTTAAAAAATACTTTAATATACATATTAATGAATAAAATATTTTTTAGTACATTAAAAATATAATAAAAAAAAATTTTAGTACATAAGTTTTTTTAAACAGGAAGCTTAAAACTTATTTTAACGACTAAAAAATTAAATTCGCAACTAATTAAGATTTCTTCTATTGACAAATAAATCATCAACAAAGATACATAATTTAGCAATAAAATGAATAAAGCTGAGCTACAAAGTTATTTTATTAAAGCTCTTAGTTAGATAAAAATAATAAACAAATAATGGTAAGAGACAATTGGGAATAAATAATATAAAATAATAAAAATAACGTTTTGTTTTTAAAATATTAGACCAATCAAATCACAGTTGAAAATAAAAATGATTTTTGTAAAACCTGAAACAAAAATTTTATGATAAGGGGACACATTATCCTCGGTATCTTTATTTAAATCTAATTTTAAACTAAATTTTAAACTCACAAAATTAACTCAATTTCACAGTAATAATAATTTAGTTTCTATTATATGTGTTTACAGTTTTCGCTATCGCATTTGGAGATATTATATGATAAATGTCGGTGTAAATAAAAAAATGATATTCTTAGTTACTGGTAAAAAAAATATAGCAGCAATAAAACCAATATTATCAATGTAATCACCAAACCTGATGTTTTATAGAAACATGAAACATTTGATTGGAACAAATAACTTTTTGGTGGTGTAATCAAACGAACATAAAATCGAAAATTAAATGAAGATCTAATCATACTCATCAATCGTTAGATTCATTATTTCACAAGCGATTTCAGATTGAAAAAAATGTATAAGCGAAATAATTTACCATGAAAAATCTTATTTCTTCGAAAATCTTCATCAGAGAGCTGATAATTTCATATATGAACATTCTAAGCTGTCATGTTCCAGATATTTAATTTTGTTTAATTATGGATGCTTGATGATTCTGTTAAGAATTCAATTATCGCAAAAGTCTTCCAAAATTTAAAAAACGCGTCATATCAACAGTCAACAGGCGTTTAAGTCGAGAAACTTGAAAGTTGCTTTTATGCCAAAATATCCGAGGTTATGCAGTTCTGTTTTGAAGTTTCGCCGTTAATTTGAAATGAGTGCTTTGGGGTTATTCGAGATGCTCACATAATACTATATGTATGATTAATAAATTATTTTCAATGATTTGAAATTGATTGCTTCTCTTAATATGTCATTCTGATTTTTCTTTAGCATTTTAACGGAAATAAATTAAGTAAAATCTTCTTCGTTTTTATTTATCCTTGATAGATAGTTGTTGTGTTTTCGCAAATATATCGCCACAAGTAATTCATCGATTACAAATCGTACAATACGACATCTATTTTGATTCATCAATTCTAAATCGAACAAAATGAAATCTATTTCATCTAAATTTGCACGTTTAGTTCCTATATCCTGTATAGGGTGACTCTATCAACCTATATCAAAATTCGATTCTCAAAAGCTTTAATAAAAAAATTTAAACTTAAATTTATAAAAAATTCATTAACATTTCAAAATTATTTCACAATTAAATGACATATTATAATTTCTTACAATCATATATAACTTTTGATAAACCTTTAATAAAATAACATCTCAAATTCTCTGTTTTTCCAAAGATTTACAGAATAAACTCGTTTAATGACACTGAATTTGTGTATCATTCGATCTTGTTTTTCGTTGACTTCCGATATCCATACCCTGGGTTCGAAGTCAAGTGACATTAGAATTAAAACTGAAAAAATTAAGACGAGTAAAATTCGAGCATATTTCAAAGATACTCATAAATTAGAACAATAAAAATCATAATGGAATGTTGCTGTTTTATATTTGAATGTATTGTGTTGATTTTGGATTGTATCTTTCCTACTCAGATATTTGATTAATATTTTAATTCTTATTATCTGAAACTAATTTTTCAAATTTAGTTTTAATATTCAAATTTATTTTTAGTTAATTGTGATTGTAAGTAGGGTTACTTAAATTTTGACCTATAATTTTTCAAATTTCGACCTAAAAATTTGATATTTTAGACTTTCAATATTTTCAACACCCATGTTTTTCAATATTTTTCTCATTACAATTTCATCCTTTCTGTAATATATAATTAAGTATCGAGAAACTGCGTTCAACACTAGCTGAAGTAGTAGTAACATTTCGTTAAAATACCATAAATTGAGGGACTGGGCTTATGGTTTGACATAACTATTATTTATAAAATAACATTTTTTGAAGCCTTGTTTACACATAATCATTAATTTTGCATTCCTCCTCACCAAAATTAAGATCTGTAAGCATTCTTAATAAGTCTTCTTGAGTGAGCGGATATGACTCGATTCTCTGAGGAAAATTGTATCGGTATGCATCCATACACAGAATAGGTAGGGCTTACCATATCACAAATGAGAAATGGGAAGGCACCCGCTAAAATTCGATGATTGCTGAGGTTTGAAAATGAGGCGGACAACCCCTCTTTGACAAATTGAAGTTCAATTTTGAGATAATTTCGAACGGGAATGATCCTCAGTTCCAAAAGGCTTGAAGAAGTGCAAAAGTGGTAACACTCTTCAAGGGAAATGGTTTAAGATCTGATCCGAATAATTATATAGGGATCTTCCTCTTAAAGTCTTCGGCAAAGTTTTTGCACGAAAAATTGTAAATAGAATGACGCCTGTGATAGAAGAAAGGTTAAAGTTTTGGATGTTTAGTTTTCGGCCGAAAAGATATACTATGCAAGCTATAACTATACTCAGGCGGATACAGGAAGAAGGTCGATTGAAGAACCAGAAGGTATTTGTAGTATTCATTGATTTGGAAAAGGTATTTAATAATGTCCCACATGAAGTTCTGTTGGCCTATCTGTAAAGATTCGGCTTGACCGACAAGATTCTCTACCTGATAAAGGAATTCAATGAGAGCTTCATTGCCTCTGTGAGGAATTGTGAGTTTCTCATGGAAAGAGGTGTCAGACAGGGATGTGTGATGGGACCTTGTCTTTTTAACTTGGTCTTCGAGGAAGTTATCAAAACGGCGATACTGAAAGGATTCGAGTAAGGAATTACCCTGATCTACAAGCATGGTGACGAATTTCAAGTCAAAAGACTTACACTTTTGGATGATCTTTGATATTGATCTTGCGTATAAAAACGTGGATATAGTTTGAAGTACATTTTTAGAATTCTGGTTGAATTTTAGTGCATCTAAGACGAAAGTCATGTCCCTAACTGATGACTCGTGAACGGGAATATTGCAAGTGATATGTGGTGACAAAGTCATAGAATAGGTGAGCGAATTATGTTAGCTCGGCAGTATATTGACCACATGTGGTAGCTACAGTCGGGATATCGGTCAGCGGTTGCGTTGTGGAATGAGTAAGTTACGAAAATTTCAGCTTGTTATTCAAAGTAACCGAGTTCCTGTAGCAATGAAAAGAAGACTAATCGAATCAAGCATCTTTTTGTTAGTGTATTATGGGAATGAGTTCTGGGCAACAGCTAAAATAGTGGTAGCCCAACTACAAGCTTTTCATAATACTTGTACACGAACTGCTCTTGGTAAAACTAAACCGTAATATGGATATGTAAATTCCTTTGACCGAGGCGCGCGTGGAATTGGTGAAACGGTGTATTGTATTCTTTCAGTACATTAGAGAAAAAGGTAAACGTGAGGTAAAGAGAGTATTAAATTCTTAAATTGCCTCAGGAAATAGAAGTCAGCAACCATAACATGCAGTTGATGAAAGAACGTATAACCCGCAATATGCTCTCGTTATTTCGGCGGCAAAGAAGATCTGATCGAATTCCAGGAATGCTTGAATAAGAGAGGAATTCTCGACACTGACGAGGAATTCAAACACCTGATCCAAATAACGGTGTCTAAAAAATTGACAGAAGTGATCGAACAGGGAAAAGAATATCCAAAAATGCTCAAGCCGCGTATCAAACGAGTGCAATGTGTTTATCCTTCTTGTTTCAAAGCTTTTGCAGAACAGAAGGAACTAAGAAGACACATCAAAACGTGCATTCGGTCATGAGCCGCAGCGTCAGAATGGTGACAAAGCTTTCAAATATCCCATGGAAAATTGTCACAAAACCTATGAAACGGATGAATGGTTAAAGCGACATTTATTGATCGATCTCTGAACCTAAGGCAGTACCAGTGGTACTAGTGCTTCATAAAATAACGTAGAGGAAGGATGCACAAAACCTTCGAACCCGATCACAATGCATGATGTGTCTGGCAGACTCAGGAGTAATTCCAAGGGTGGTTCTCGACTTTCAGATAAGTAATACAAATGACGTTGGAATATTTTGGTGTCCCCTAACTCATTGTACAAAACGTGTTTACGCAGCAAAGCTCTACAGAATCACGGTACGAGGAATCATGACTGGTCCTTTCTGACTGTGAAACTGAAGCGTGCCCGTGCACTCAACGCTCGCATTTTTGCATCTAAAGCCGTGCGAGTAGGTCAGTAGGCTCTGTATTGTCTATTTAGGGTTTCTACCCGATACAGAGTCTATGACTTATTACCCTGTACACCAATGCTGGTACTATAGTCTCTTGAACACTCATTTATCCGTTCACTCGGAGAAGGCTTATAATGCTGCCTCAATTCTTTTTCTCAATCAATTATAATTAGACTTCATCAAAAAATTTTGACTTTATTGACCAAAAAATTCCTTCATCCATTTTTTTCTCAAAGCATTTCTATATATATATATATATATATATTACATTTCAAATAATTTTAAATAGAAATAAATATTTTGACATTTTTCTGACTTAAGTCCCCTAATTGTAACAATAAACAGTAATTTTAATTTTAACCATATGAGGGGTTAGTTTTAAGTTTCGCCAAAATAGTTTATTATTTTTTAATTTGAAAATTTAAAAGAAATAAATTAACAATTACAATGTAGAGTAAAAAATATGATAATAAATACTTATTTAAAATATATTTACAGTAATAACAATTAACATATTTTAATAAAAGTTATAGAATAAGCTAAATAAATTTTAATTAACGGATTAATATTTTCAGA
>MQRK01116486.1:881-16223 GCA_001938485.1 Girardia tigrina
ACGTTGTTTTTCAAATCTTCTATCACAAGTTCAATTGAAAAAGGGTACAAAATATTTTGTACAACTGCCGAAGCTTTTGTACGTCCAGCTGTAACATTTTTAGCAATTTGAGAATCAGAAAATGACTGTTTTATAATTTTAATTCCACATTCCTGAGCCAAGTATGATAAAAAAAGCGACCAAAAAAATAAAAAAATACGAATACCTCATATTTGAAGATTGTGGAAATAAGCTTCGGGAGAAATACCGTCAAATGTAAGTCCGGTTTTTATAATTTTTTTATACCGAACAACCAGTTGAATTAACGGACTGTCCGGTTCAAAACCGGACATGTGGCAACCTTAATTGGACTCTCTTCAATCGTAAGTCTCTAATACGCTTACGTAAACGTGAACCATCAAATTCAACTAAATATTTATAATATGAGAGCATTTTCACCAATGTACCTTTTAGCCATCGTTGAGTGCAAATTGTACTTAATATCGGTTATACACATACCGACTGATTGTCACATTTTCAATATTCTCAAATTTTTTGCTTATCTGGAAACTTCAGTGGCATATTCATCAATTGTATCGATTTCAGATATTTTTATATCTTTCAATTAGAGATAAGCTTATCGGGATTTCATAAAGCCGAAATACTCGAACGTACTTTTTTACTGTTCCTTTGAAATATCAATGAGAGCTGTTCGACGTAACACAAATAAAAACAACATATATGTTCCAGTTTGATTAAAATATATACGTATATATTTTTTTATTAAAATAAAAAGTTAAAAATGATTGCGTTAAAAAATATAATTTTAAATATATGGATTTGTATTTTATTTTTTGAAATTTTTGTTAAAAAAACAATTATTCTTGGAAAAAATTCTTATGTAAATTGTTTGAATAATTGAATAAACAGTACGGTTTTGTTTTGTCATTTTTTAGCGATATCGTGTTATAATTGAATTTGCTATTGCCGAGTCGTTGTGTTTGCATTTAATTCACCGGAACGGAATTTCTAGTTGATATTTGTTCGATTTTACAATCAGAAATTCAAGAAAAGTTAAATTATTTATAAACAAATGGCCAATTTTTGTGATACCATCAAATATTTGAATGTCGTTGAGCTGAGTAAAGAAATCAATAGTGCATTTGAAGCAGCATTGATCACTCGATTTCATTTCGCTCATGCGCTAAGTATCGGTGAATTCAAATTGTTTCGTGGTTTTAGTTGTTGCAGATGCAATGGCAAATCGAAATTGATTTGTTCGATCGATAATAACGAAATTATGAAAATATACATAAACGATATTATTTTATCGTGTGTTTCTGATGACGGTTCTGATCTGATTTCGGTTTCATATTTGTCGCTTAGTTCGGAATCGCATCAATTACTCGTGGCTCTTCTATTCGCGCACTCGCTCTTAGTCATAGAAGTAATCTGTAGCCAAGAGAACGGTTCTGTAATTAGTAACTGTTATGAGATTATTCTGGCGGATCTACTGATTAATATTGATCAAAATGGCAATAAACCTCGTGTGCTTTCTCATCGGACCATGTGAATTTGTTCATCATTGATAGTGAGAATCAGTTATGGATTTTCAATTATTTAACGAGTTGTCTGTGTGGTAAATTGACGGCCGATGATGAAAAGTGCTTCTACGTGGAGAATTGTGTCTATAGCGGCTGATTCCACCTGTAATTATACTATTGTTTTGTTAATAGAATCCAAGAATTTAAGAGTCTCTCCGCGACTCGATTTAATCTCATTCCCCAAATTAAACAAAATCGAAAGCTTCTCGGTCTCGAAAAATTCAGTAGTGTTTTCAAATTGTCGTGCTGGCGAACCGATACTGATTATTTCATATCCGTGCCATCAACCTGTACTGAGATCTATCAGTCGCCTCGATCCAAATCTCAAATTACAAGAGATAATCTAATCTGGTAACTATGTCCGAGCTCGTAAATTTGCAGCAATTTTCAACCTCGATCAAGAAATAGTCTCTATTGAAAAACTAAAACATCAGGTGTTTGTGTGGAATACAAACGAAGCATCTTTGAGCAGTGAGGAACAATTGGCGCTTCTCGATTGTGTTAAAGAGATAGACGTATTTAAATCGCGAAATATTCACGCAGCTGTCACTTATCACAATGTCACCGACGCCACACGAAGAGTTACTTCTGAACAATCTGAAAGAACAGAGAAAATCATGGGTCCATCACAAAATTTTCAAATCAAGCGTCAACAATATACGTATATATCCTTCAATTTTTGAATTGCTGTCGAAATTTTAAATTGGTTTCTTTAAAACTCCGTATCTCCCTTAAATTTTTATATACCTTCTACAAAATTGTTATGCTTGTCATCGCCCGGAAAGCTTCTTGTAAGAGACAAAACTACAATAAGGAAATTTTATTCAAAATTCACGCGCAAAGCGAAAAATTAAATCAAAGATTAATGCATTAACTAATTAATTAATTAATCTTTGAATGAATAGTGATTTATTAGTGATTTAGTAATGTTTATTATGATTTTCTAACTATTTCTATGAGAATCATTTTATGCATGATGAATCAAAATTTTGTGGGCGAGTTAACGCATATCTCGTATAATTTATTCTATAAAACATAAAACAAACTATCATTTATATTATGCAATTTTACATGTATCATTGGTCACAATATTGTTCAAATTATATTTCACAAAATTTTTCTTGTTGATATTCTAATTTTTAACATCAATCGAAAATTGTATAAATCGTAACTAAAAATATCATTCTAAAAATAATGTTAATTAAAATTTTTATACAAAGCAAAAAATAAGAGCTGAACGCAATTCAGGTACCATCGCAATTTAGAACAGTTGAAAATGAGATAAAAAATAAACAATTGTTTTCATATTTGAAAAGCCAGAAAAATTTTCTTTTATAATGATTTTTTATTGATTTTTAATGTTAAAAATAATTTTTATTTAAAAAAACATCCAATATTAATTGGAAATGTTTTATTTCTGAAGTCTCTATTTGATTAGTAAAAGGTTTAAAACCTTTGTTAGACCTTTAATCCATTAAGGACTATGAGGAGTTAATTTTAATTTGCATTTTGCCAAAATAGTTTATTATTTTTTTAATTTGAAAGTTTTAAAAAAAGTAAATAAAAACAAATGTTTTAAAATTAAAAAGCATATTATAATGAAAACTTTCAAAAATTATTTAAAAAAATTTATTTAAAAATTGAAAATGTTTACAGTTATAACAATTGATAGATTTTAATAAAAGTTTTGAAATAAAAATTTTAAAATCAATAATAACGAATTAAATTTTATAATATTTCAAGAAATAATTGTTTAAATAAAAGGCTTATGGTAAATTTAAATTAATTAGTTTTAGGATAAAAATTAATTGTATTAATTAGAAGTTTTGATACTTATTAAAGTTTACTAATTTAAGGGGAAGAACAATTTAATAGATTGATTGTGGCAAAATAATTGAATTAACAAGAAATTTGTTTGAATATGTGAATTGTTGTCATTAATAAAATTTTGGTGTTAAATTATGATTCTAGTGATAATGTAAGTGACATAAACGCTACTTACAAGGACAATTTTTAAATATATAAAAATTATTATAATTTGAGACACGAAATCAGAAGGAAATGATGGATTAATTCTTTGAAGCTTGAAAAAAATTAAAAATTACCAAATTGTACAAATGGAATTTGAGTATCGATCATTCATTAGTCTCGCGTATATATTAAATGATTCAAAATGTTTTTAAAAAGCATTTTTATGATTTGAAAATATTAAACAAAAAATGGATCAGAGAAAAATATGATATTAAGGGATATTATGTAAACCAAAACGTACACCAATAAAATTAAACTAAAATATCATTCATCAAAAAGTCGACAAAGACTAATTTTGGGAAACCATATAGTATGAACAAAAACCAGAAGCAACAAAATCTTTAGGAAAGAAATTATGGAGTGTTGTTTTTAATTTAATAATATTTTAATGCTCAGTCGTTACATTTTCTACAATATTACGTATTAATTATTCAATCTATCTATAAAGTATATTTTTCGAAAGCACCGAATAATGTTTTACTTAATTTTAATTCAGTAAATATTTTATTTAAAAAACTGAAATAATAAATAAATAATTTTCTACTTCTTTGATATTGATTATACATGCAATACGTATAATGCTACATACATTTGATAGACATTCAACCAACACGATAAACGAGTCCCTAGATGATACTATTGTAATGTATTTCTTATACCACTTTTCATTTTTATCAACATTTATTTCCGTGTACCGTATGAGAGGAAAGATTTGTATCTAGGTAATTAGATGTTATATGATTATGTTAAGGTTATGATTACCGAGAATGATTGAAATTGTGCCTCAAGATTGTATTAATTTTATACAGTCTAAATAGTTTATTTAAGATAGTTTAAATACTTTGTCAAAGGATCACATTCATAAAATTACCAACTCAATCAAAAGGAAATGTTCAAAAAGACAAGATACGTTAAGCGTTATTTTCCCTTCTCATTTATATATAATATTATAATAATATCTAATATTATAAATATTATAATATATGTAATACTATAATGTAATATTATATTATATATTATTATGTACTATTGTAAATAATTTTATACATAGACATATAATATTATAATAATTAAAATTCAAAAATTTGACTTATAAGTTCAATCAATAAATTGCCTAGGGATCAGAAATATTAAAATTCATAAATCTAATAATTACTAATTTGGTATTAGTGTTGTTTATAATGTATCACGATTTTTGCTACAGACTGTTTCATATAATCTGAAAACCTATAGAAATTAACCATTGAGTCCGTCTGTTTCGTTAGTTTTTTTATTATTGTGACTGATTAATCACTATAATTTGTCGATAAACGAAGTATTTCAAAGACTTATTATTATAGCGACTGAATAATTTCTACAATCCGTCAACAAACTGAATATCGTCATTTCGATATCCTATTTCCATAAATTACATGGTTTCCCACTTAATTTAAACCAAAGCATTATTTTTTTTACATTTTAAAATGAAAAAATTAGTTAAATATATAATTTATATATATTTTACATTATTTCATTTTTAACATTTCTCTTTCAAAAATTTCATTTTTACAAAAAAATAAAGATAATAAATAAATTATAAATAATAAATAAAAGGAGCAGAGAGGTAGGTATACAAAAGCATTTATAACAACATTTATTGAAAGTCTTCTCTTAATTCCTTTTACAGCAAATTCTCGATTATGGTGGAAGTAATTTTTATATCATTTTCAGTTATAAACAGAGCACTATGATTTATTGCCACTGAAAGTTCATCTCTATTTTGCCTATTTGAATTTTTAATTGAATTTTTCAATTTTGAAAAAAACCTTCTTCAATAGGGTTCAGTTGTGGAGTACAGGGTGGTAAATCATGGCCACAACTGTTTATAAAATCATTTATTTATGTTCCTTTATGTATACTACAGTTATTCAATACAAATTTCAATCCATTCATGTTATTTTCAAGCATCATTGACATTAATTCATGCAAATATAAAATAATTTTACAAGATAGTTCATACTTCCATTTGTTGTAAATTCAACATGATGGCACCCTGTTACAATTAATAAATTTTATAAACACTATTCTCACGTTGTCAGAGGTTACTTGGATGAAATTGATTAACCGCCACGGTCCACATCTTTCCCTTCCAGATTTTTGGCTCTGTAGCTATGTAACAGATAAAGTGTATGGTAAGTACTCTGATACAATGACGTCTTTATAATTGATTATTGAATAGGAGATTGGTCAGATAACACCTGCCATGATTAGATATGATGTAACATGTCAGCTGTTATTTGACTAAATTCTTCAATAATCAACTTTATTTTGTCAGGGTTCTTACCATACTCGTTATCCTTTACATAACTCTAGAACCAGGAATCTGGTTCGTTATAAGCGATTGAGTGATAGAAATGGAAAATAATTGAAAAAATAAACATATTAATATGTTTGCTTTATTTATATTTTTGTTTATGTTAATTAAAAATATACATTGTAAATATCTTTTTTCTTCAAAATGTTACCAAACTTTTTGTCAACCATGTAGATGAGAACTTCCTATACGACTGCTATAAATTGATAAAAATATGTCTTGATATAGTTTTATCTTTTCCTAAGAAAAAAAAATCCTAGTCAGTACAAATGAACTACAAATACTATAACTGCAAACCTAATAAAGAGGTTATCCTTTTCAGCAGAGCTGTGGAGTCGGACTAAAATTATCCGACTCCAACTCCTATATTTTAAAATTTCCTACTCTAACTCCGACTCCGGCACTGATTCCTTTTTAGGTTAATTTATAATAATTTTTATTATTTCGGTCGGAGTCGAGTTACACTACTTCTGACTCCAACTCCGCAGCCCTGCTTTTCAGAACCTTGCACCAAACTTATTCTGTTGATGAATCGCATCTGAAAAGACTTTCAAATGCCATCAAATTTTATAATCGTAATAGAAACCAGTGTTGATACAAATAACTAAATGGCAAAACTGTACTTATCTAGGTGTGATAATCAAAAATGTTCATTCCAAAGTTATTTTCTAACCTATCGAATTTTTGTTGAAAAAGAAGTACTGGTTGGAAGATGATAACAGTTTCAGGAGACTAGGCAAGCAGTTCCAGTCAACAAAATTATAAGATTATAATTGAAGGGAATGTGATAGTAATATTACTCAACATAGAAAGAACTGTTTGAATAGAAAATGTGATGTAAGTCATTTTGTTATTTTGTGTTCACTATTTGATAATAACTGGGAGAGTATAATGTGTGAAGCATTGATAAACAAAACTTTTGATCCTAAAATCAATGTGCAATCACCACCTTCTTCAACTTTCTTGAAAATATTTTCATGATTTACAAATTACATAATGATTACATAAACATTGCTTTGATATATAAGAGCGAATGTATCATTGTTAGTTTAGTCTGATGATGACGCTTGATCCGTCGAAATTGATTACAATACATTATGACGAACGTTTTTTGACTATTAAAAATAATTTATCGTAATATTTTAAATATTAAAATAATTAGAAAATCATTTTGTTTGAAGAGTCCAGAAGACAATGTAATAAGTAGTTTCGTGTCAATTGCGTAAAGACAATTGCGTACATGACAATTGCGGTAAGATAATTACGTACATAAAAATTTATAACTTAAAAAATGAATTATTTTATATCATGAAATAAACCGTAACCCTCATCCATAACCCTAACCCCAACCGTAACCCTAACCCTAACATTAGCTCTAACCATTATTATAACCCTAACCCTAAACCGTTACTAATTGAAGTCAATGGATACAATATTGAGGGGGACAAACTCAAGTATCTAAGATAGGCAAATAATTTAATAAATAATTTTATCAAAAATTTTAATGAAATTAATTTTATCAATAATTTTCAATAAATAAATAATGAATCTTTTTATTTCTTTGGATTTTAACTTTTTATTTTAAAAATATAATTAACTGTTAATAAAACAGAATTTGTGAAATACAGGAATTCTATATGTCATCATTTCATTCAAAACCATCAATAATTTAATAATAATAATTCAATAATCTCTACACAATTGTCCCTTGCGCAATTGTTCATGTACGCAATTGTCTTTCCGCTATTTGAATTTTAATGATTTTTTATGTTTTTGATTAAATAAGAATCTCGCCATCAGAGTCATTGTCTGGATTCGCGCTTGCCTCTTAGAGCAAATACGGGGCTAAAAAATAAAACTTTTTAACCAATTAAAATGCTGCGGAATTCAATCAATGCATTTGAAAAAACATGTTTAAATAAGCATTTTGAAATAAATAAACATTTTATAATTGAGGAATACGTTTTAACATTTTGAAATTGTGATTTGTATTTTTATGTACATTGTTTTAGAGTGGCGATTGTTCCCATTCTGATGGTTAATTGATATGCGTTTAATTTCATGATTTGAAAGTAATTTAATATATACCCGCAATTGTAAATACTTTAAAATTACAATTTTCTTAAAATAAACTAAATATTAATTAATTTCCATTTGTCAAGATAACTTATAAAAATAATTTTAATAATTTCAACCAATAATATTTTTCTTAAAATTTAAAAATAATAATAAATTTAATAAACACAACCTTAACCAAATTCTTGGAAGTTATCAATGAAGAAATGTTACAGATAAGAAATGTTGTAGT
Organism: Girardia tigrina; assembly: GCA_001938485.1. NCBI lineage: Eukaryota > Metazoa > Platyhelminthes > Tricladida > Dugesiidae > Girardia > Girardia tigrina. The sequence goes on from MQRK01116486.1 coordinate 9,157, forward strand.
AGTCATTCTGAGCATGGTAATAATAACTTGCAATGTGCTAAATCTCATTTACTTGTACAACTGTGAAGAAGAATCAAAGAAATCTTTAGTGAACTTTGCATTGCATTAGTATTTATTGTTTTGTTTTTTTTTTTGACGAAAACAATTCGATTTCTGTAGTCAACTATATTTACTATCACTATATTTACTGGATATAGTGATTATTTTTATAGTAATTTGTACTATTAATGTGAGGATTTTTATCAGACGCTTTCCTTGTAACTAATTTACTGTGATTACTACCACGGTTTATGTTCCAATAGATTAAAAAAACGAACTTTTCCAAAAACGATAACGGTTCAGTTTTCTTTGTAAATGCTTTCGAACATTATCACATAAATAAAGAACTTATTTTTAACAAGTGATCAAATTTAAGATTTTGACTACATTTTATTTTTTTAATATTAAGATATTCGGAAGAAATGAGGTTAAATACACAAATAAATATTTGAAGATACACTAGAGTAAATCAAGTGGTTTTTAAATAAAAAAAACTATAGTTAATTTCACCCAAATTGTTTGGTGCTGCAATTTTAGTTGGACTTGAACTCTCCTTAGCTTAGAACCAAATCATCATTTACTCAAATTATAATTTGTATTGCAATAAGGATATTGACTTATCTTGCCCCTTCCCTCAGTAACCATAAGTTAAATAATGTTTTGGTGCTGTCTTCAATGCTTATAATTCTGAACTCTCAATTTTAAAACATAGTTCTAAACAAATTTTCAAAATGAAATAATTAAAATTTTTAATGTTATACAATGCACGACAAAATTGTTTATCAAATTTACATTTTATTTATTGGTCTCTTAAACTCAACTTTATTTACACCTTCATATAGATAAAACTGAAATTAATTGAACATTAATTATATAAATTAATATATATTTACAGGGTTATGCAAGTTATATTAGCATATATGCAAATTTATATTATCATATTAAATTTTTAAATTAAATTAGATTTAAGTAAACATTTCTTAAAATGATTAGAAAACAAAGAAAAACTATTACGAAAAAATAAAACATAATTATAAATTTATACCAATCTCAAAGCAAAAGTAGTAAGGATATTGATAAATCTTTACAATTGTATGGTAATGTTGTAGTGAAATATATTACATTACAGGAACAAGATGAAAGATTTGAAACTGCAGCTGAAAAGAAGCAAAACGTGATTGTACAACAAAGTCAATTTAACTTATACTGAACAGGTAATTTTTAATACAGTTGCTTGTAATAATCAGGGCTGAGGAGTCGGACTAAAATTGCCTGACTCCGACTCCGGCTCCAACTCCTATGTTTTTAAAATGTCAGACTCCGATTCCGACTCCTTTTTAGGTCAATTTATAATATTTGTTATTATTTTGTTCGGAGTCGAGTTTCACGACTCCGACTTCGACTTCCCCAAAAATCCTTAAACTCCGACTACGCATGTGTTGAGAAAATTTTTTGTATAGTCTGTGAACAGAAAAATGTGAAATTTTCAACTTCAACAATTTCGAGAAAATTAAAAGAAATGAATTCAACTAGAAAGAGACTTCTGCTAGTAAGTTTAGAAAGAAATACTGAAACTCGAATTAAAGAAAGAGTCGATTATGCCGCAAGATCAAGAGATGTGATCAAGTAATATCAAGTTATTGCAGAAAAATCTAAAGAACGAAATAAGTAATAATTAATTTCATCAAAAATAATACCGTGGCATTACTGAAATGAAAAAAATATAAAATAATAACATGTAATATGAGAAGTACAGTATTATTTTATTCATTTTTTAAATAGTTAAACTATCAAAGATAAAAAGGATTGAAAGAATAGTCGAATTTTATGAGAGAAAGTTTTGGTAACTTTTGGAAGAGATAACTATCTCCTTTTTAAATGTTTTACCAATGTTAGAAATGAAGAACATATGTTTGAACACAAATTATTTGTACGATAATGAAAATTATATAGAACATTTAATAAATACACGCGTTTTCATTCTCATTTCAGTGTCGGTTGTCTATTATAAATTGTCTGGAATTCGCAGATGAAATGAAAAGTAAAAATTAAAAATATATACGATGGATTAAATGTCAAAGATGACATATGGATTTTTTGGGGGATATCACGTTTCTTTTGTTCTAAATTGATTTAAAATATATTTGCTTGTTTAATGTAAATCACCATTGTCTAACAGTTTTCTCGTTAACAGATGCTTAAAACTTCATTTGGAAGATAATAACTTTGACTTAGTGAAAATAATTACAACTATATAATACATCTGAAATACAGAATGTAATTATATTTATAGTTTTCTAAAACATCACTAGATATTTGTGTAGTAATAACAATGACTTTTATGAAAAGATTATTCAAATTGTTATTCTCTTCTTTTTATTTGCTTTTGATATTACTTCCCTTTTCTCCAACACTACTTTTTCGGATATATTCTAATATAAATCTTGTAAAACTGAACCAAAGTTATACATTTTTATAAAAACATTTTTCATTGATTGAGGTAGAATTTAGATATGAACCTCCTTTGTTTTGTTTAAGCAGTGACAGTACCCATGTCTCAAGAACAAATAGAGGGATACGGGAATGTTAAGACTTTCACGAAACCTTATCCGTTTCATATAAAACTGATGACGAATAACATTTTTCGATTATTTACGATTAGAGGTTAAAATCCCGGGATTACTGGTTTGGAAACCGAAACTAGCTCATAAAATTTTATGCAAAATGCTTTATTAGATATGCATAAAAATGAATATTCACAAATGGTAGTATAAAGTATTTAAAGACGTTTGCATAAACCAGATATATCTAATATATTTAAAATATTGAGGTATGGCATCGACGTATATTTTAAATAATTTAAAAATCCTTATCATATTCTTTTAAATAACTTTGACACAACTTATGAAAGAATTATTGCCGAAGTGTTGTTAATAAAGCATAATAAACCATAATTAAACGTACAAGGTGATTTATCCAATCATATTAAAGTATTTTAAAATAACATTAAAAACATTTTTAAACCATGTTTTTTGTTTTTTTTTTGTTTTTTGAAACATGATGTAATATTTTTTGAACTACAGTGCACTCCGTATATATCGAAGATGGATGTATCGAACATTCGGATATATCGAATATACGTTATTGTACCGACTAAATATCAGGGCTTTTGTGGACACAAAACTATGCTTATAACAAACTATGGCTATATCGAAATTACTGATAAATCGAAGTCACTGTAATTTACGAACCAAATTTTACTATTCGTATATCGAAGTTAAATACACCTCGAAAAAAATTAAAAAAACAATTTTGTGATAAATTTGTCGATTATTTTAATATATAAAATTACAAAATATTTGTGAAACTGTTTTGAAAAATATAACATTCTGTGACTTCATCTTCTATCAAAAAACTCAAATCCAACGAAATTATTGGGAATCATCATTCTAATAAATTGATTGAAAAATAAAGACAAAATTATTTTCAAATATTTGTCTGAAAAATAAAACAGTGCAACGCAAAATGTTATCGCTCAATTTTAACAATTTTTTAATTTAATAAATAGTAAAATTAAAATTTAATATCAAAAGTAGTATTTTTACATTATTAATATTTTGTTAAATTTTCATTATTTTTTATAACTTCGGAAATTCTTTTTGACATAGAATCAATCAAGCTTCGAATAATTTCTTGATTAAAATTTGTCCATTCTTCCAAAATTATTTCTTTAAAGTTTTAAATATTTTTAGGGGACCTATTTTTAACCTTTTTCTTAAATTCCCCATAGATTTTCAATTGGGTAAGTTTTTTTATTCAAAACATGCTTTTTAAAATTTGGATACATTACAAGGTATATTATCTTGAATTCTATGAGAAATGGTATTAAATAATTTTTTAACAGCTCAACATATTTTTCAGAGTCGAAGTGGTCATTAATAAAACACAATTAATGGATCCCAAAACATAATTTTAGTACAGATATTCGATTTTTTCGAAATCTGAGGTTTCTATTTTTTTGACCCTGAGGGTATTGTCAAATAATTGGTAAGCTGATTTGTCGGAAAATATAACAGATTTCTAATCTGTTTTTTTTCATTTTCCAAAGCAATTTTCAATCTTTTTTTCAATTTGCTTATTATTTAAAAAGGGGATTCTTTTTTCTAGCCATTTCCGTACTTAAGTCTTTTTAACGACGGCAAACGGTATCTCAAGAGATTTCTTAATTTTTTGTATTTGTTTAAATTTTCGGCTATTTTTGAAGCTATTATTGCTGGTTTACTTTTTAGAAATCAGTTGATTGCAACAGTATCAACCTTTTTAATTTCTTTTGGACAAGCAACCTCCTTAATTTTTTCTAAAGGAATATTATTTTTCCATTTCTTTTAAATAAAACTTGATAGTACTTGTTGGAATATTTGTTTTTCTCGAAAGTTCGGTGAAGTTTAGAGTTTTTTCCATAAAATACGGCTAGAAATTAGAGAAACAACAATTCAATTACACTGGAAGAAATCAGGAAATTGGAAGGTTCCGGAAATCCCTAATGATGATGTGGAAGATATCTCATATAATTATCTTGATGTTGAGACAATTTTTCAGCAGTTGAAGAGTTTGTTGGAGATACTGAATGATGTTCTTCCAGAAAGGTACCTCTCTGCAGATGAAACCATTGGAATATCTGGACTGTTAAGTGATAATGATATCGTTTCCACCTTGACGAGAGGATCTCTGAGTGAACCACTGGACTCTGACTTAAACTACGAGGAAGAAAAAACAACTGCAGCAGTAACTCAACCAACTTACAGAGATTCTCTTGAAGTAATAAAAAAGTACGAATCTTCTTCCAGTGTCAAGAAAAAGACTTCTCTGACCAACTGAAAGCTTTGAATAATATAAAATAATATAATTAAATTAAATTAAATTAAATTAAACAATCATTCAACAAACAGTATTTGAAAAAACAGTACAAAAAAATCAATTCTTGATTATTTTCCCTCCTTAGGATCATATTGCAATGTTATTCACATTGCTTTAGAGATCATAGTCTGATAATGTTTATTAATAAGGTCTTCTGCATTACTCATTGTTTATTATGTATATTAAAAAGCTTTTTCAGCAAAGATTTTTTAATTAAAAATGATATTCTAAAATTTATTTTATAAAATTCATCACATGAGGATTGTCCTTTTATTATTATCACAATGCTTGATAAATTGTAGCGTCTTAGGTAATGGAAGGTGATACAATGGCTATATCGAAAATTTTTTTGGCAAATGGCACTTCGATAGATGCGGAGTCCACTGTATATAAGTAATAATTAATTCCGTTTTTTCATTACACTGAAGATGTTAACGATAACGCGTCTGTTTTCAGAATAAATTTGTCTTGAAATTATATATATATATATATATATATATATATATATATATTAGGGTGATGATTTTTTTACTTTTTACTCAAAAATTATTTCCTGTAGCACAAATGAATGAACATTTGCCTGTTAATGATTAAAACGACTTGTATTCCATTCAGATATTAAAAAAGGTCACGCACAAACCACTTTGAAATGTTTTTTTATGTATTTTTTTGTAATCATTTTATGTATTGGTATTAACCGTATATTTAGAATATATATTTAACATTAGACGTCAAACAGATTTATGCAATAATTTATGTTGCAGAGAATCGTAAAGAATTTTCCAAAAAATCATATATAAAATATATGAAAACTGAACAATATTTTCTTTAATTTGTTACGTAATTAATATTTAGGTTAAGATCTTTTCTATTTCATTTGTTAAGTAGAAGTCAATATGTCTTTCAAAAAGAGTTCTTCTAACGTGGAGAAAAACAAGGAAACCTGGAAAAAGAACATAATCCACTTTCAAGTGCCATCAAAAAGAGGCAAAGTGGCAATTTATGAAGCACCCTTATTTGAACGGAGTCACATGTCCCTGAAAAGCCACGTCATTGAATGCTTCAAATTTCTTGAATTCACTGCAAAAGAACGAAAAGAGAGGATCGATTTAATAGCTGTAGAGCTTAAACCATGTAGAACAAAACATTGAACTTCCCGCATGTATCTGATAAAGCTATTTGTACAAAGCTAGAAAAACTTTTGAAAGACGTTGCAGAAAAAAACAGAACTATGGCTCATTGAATGAACTGTTTGATCAAATTATTTTATTTCAAAATTTCTTAAAAATATTTATTTTTAACTTATTAAGTGTTTTATATTTCAATTTAGAAAAGTCTTTATATAAAAATTCATTACCATCTTTTAATTTAAATTATTTTATAATAAATCTTGATTTTTTATTAAATTAATTAATATTAACTTATTTTATTCTAATCGTAAAATTCTTATTATAAGCAACATCCCAATTTCCGTGAAAACATTTATTTACAACACCAACAGAATCATTTTCAGTAGCACTTTCTGCGTGAATCATCGTTCTTGATTAATATGTTTTTGTTTATATATTCAAATCTTTGATTTAATTAATGAGTTAAAAATAAAATTAACTTTTAATTTCTCAAAATTTTATTTGATAAAAATGCATTAAAAAATTTAAAATAAACATTAATTTTTAAATTATATTAAATTCAATAAGCTAAAATCGTTTTCTAAAAAATATTATTAAAATTTATAATTATAAAACTTTAAATAATTAATCAATAACATATGAATTCCATCTGAGTAGGAGAGTCACCAATTTAAACAGCATACAAACAACAATTTTCGCTCACACTTATATTTTAAATTATGATAGATTTTTAAATGTTTTGGAAATTACTTCGTTAGATGTTAAATTCATAATTTTATCCGAGTTTCCCGAAATCTTCGCAATCACGGCCATGATCTAATTTCGACGAATGAGTTTTGTTAGGGCATCAAAATTGTTAATACAGTAGATTTCGCTTATAGAGAACTTGCTTAAAGAGAATAAAATCGGGTAAAGAGAACTTTTTGGTTCAAAAATGGCATTTTCCCCAAATTTTCAGTGTAAAAGTTCTCATTAACCGAT
>MQRK01116516.1:0-11646 GCA_001938485.1 Girardia tigrina
ATATATTGTAAATTATAGTAATGAAATATTATCAGCAATTCTAAAATTCGCATGGAAATTTATCCATATCATTCCTATGGAGTCAATTATTTATAAAATATTAATAAAATACGAATTATTAATAAAGGTTTGTTTAAATTAACTATTTGTGTTTTATTAATAAATTTTGAATTGTCAAGTGTCTTAATGGAGCCGAATATCTTAACTGGCGACCACGCCAAACAAGAAGAACTGCCACGAAAAGGAGTGAAAATCATGCAATCAGTACCGAAATCGGAACTTCCGAAAGCATTAACCGGTGCTATCAACAAGAAACTGAGGCCTTTCAATAGAAATTCTACGGAAGAATCAGGATGCTAGTTTGCATGCATGTGCCGATGGACTCAATTTATGGGAATATAATTCACGACATTGTTCGACGGCATGTTGACAGAGTAGTCGGTGACTCTGTGGCGAAATTTCAAAGAAGTTAGGAAAGCGGTGTCAGGTGAGGCCAAGTAGTGGTTTATGAAGATGTTTACGAAGAAGTGCTCAGTGTTAGAAGATCTTGAAGCGGTAAGTAATATTGAACAGAAAGAAAATGAAAAATTTTTAGTTTTCGAACTGAGAGTCAGAGAAGCGGTGGAAAGTTTCAGGGGCGAAGTAAAGACGAAACCGGAAGTAATCAGAAGCCAAAGTGAAACATTAATTTAGTAGCGATCCAATCGACGTTGACTTGGATCAAAGAGGAACAGGACAAGTTACAGGGGCGAAGTAAAGACGAAACTGTGGAAAAGTTATTGCGAAAAAGAATACCATTGCAGGTGCTGAAGGAGAGGTTTGTATTCAAACCGAGAATGCTGATCGAAGAGATGCAGGACGAAGAGAGAATTTATGAAGATAATGTGGCAAGAGAAGAATCTGTTGCTGTTCTGACGAGAAAGCAATCATTTACCGAAGTAATTCAGAAAAGAAATCAATACAAGGATCCAGTATCTTTTCAGAAATTCAGAAACAGCCAGTCGAAATTCAAAGAAACAACAGACCGACAGCCTATAGAACAATTCAATAGGCGACAAGTGGTAACTGTGGGACGTCAACTGATTATGGTCACCGATTCGTCACAACAGGTTATAACGCCAATTCAATCAACGTGGTTTCAAACAAAGAAATTGTACTGCCGAGTAAAGGGACTCCCACAGCCGGAGGAAGAGATATTATCAAAATGAGATTGTTATTGTTGCGAAAAACATGGGCATACCAGAAGAAATTGCCCATTGAGTGGTGTTTGTTTAATATTTGAAAAGAGTGGACATGGTTTCCGTCAGTGTTACCAGATACGAGAGTTGAATCCGATATGTATCAGAGAGACATATGAAGGAGGTCGGGAAATTCAAGGAGAAAATTTCGAGGAAGATTTAAATGACAACGGTTCCATTATGAGCATTTCGTCAGTGGAATCGCTATAAATGCGAAAGGAAAACGGAGTTTGATATGAAGGTCAACACGGATGGAGAACGGTGGAGTGAAGTGCGAATCAGAGGTCAAGTGATGGCGATGTTGTGGGACAGTGGTGCGGGTGTCTCAATAATTAGTGAGAATGTATGGAAAAAGATTGGGCAACCAAAAATGGTTCCATGTGGGATTATTTTGAACGGAGCTTTTTCGAAAGGTCATAGATGTTTAGATAAAATAATGGTCCTTTTAGAGTGGAAGTCGGAGTCGCAGAAGGTTAAATTAGTGATAGTCAAGGAGATTAGACCAGAGATTATCGGAGGAATCGAAGTAATCAAGAAATTTAAGCTGAAATTAATAAAAAAGAAGACCATGAAGGAAAAGGCAGAAATTTAAATATATTGAAGATAATATAGAAGCCTCCAAAAGTGTGTAAAGAGTTTGAGGAAGTCGTAGTTCGATATGAAGATGTATTCATGAAACATGAATATGATCTAGGATTTACAGAGGCGATAGTTCACAGGATTGAGACGGATAGTAAACCAATATTTTTGACCGACAGAAAGCAATCCATGCACTTGGAAAAGAAAGTGGAACATCTGTTGCATAAGTTGGAATCGCGGGTATTATTAAAAAAATGTAAAAGCGATTGAAATTTGCCATAGTTGGTTATTCCAAAGAAGAATGGTGGAATCCGGATTTGTCTGTATTTTAGAAAGTTAAATGAAGTGGCTAAGAGGGTTTCGTTTCCGATGCCGGATAGTCAGATGTTATTTGATGCTCTTCAAGGATCACGAGTGTTCTCAAGTATGGACTCGAGTGAAGCCTATCATCAAGTCGCATTGGATGTGGACTCCAAGAGAAAACACCTTTTTGTACTAAGAAACAAGAATATTGTTTTAACAGGGTTCCATTTGGGTTATCTACCGCTCCGGGAACGTTTCAAAGGTTGATGAGTTTATTGTTTAATGATTTATCGTTTTCAGGAGTGGTTATTTACTTAGATGACGTGCTCATTTATTCGAAATCTTGGTCAAACATGTGAAATTACTGGAGGAACTAATGAACATATTAAAAAAGCGGGTTTAAAGATAAACCCAGAAAAGTGTAAAATTGGTGTTACAGAGTTGGTGTTTTTAGGACACAATAAATCAAATGGGAATATCGACGAATAAACGGAAATAGAAGAAATTCAGAATTTTCCGGTTCCAAAATGTACAAGGTTTAAGAGGTTTAAATGTATAGGTTTAAATGTACAAGGAATTTAAGAGCTTTCTTGGCACTGGCAAATTATTACCAAAAGTTCATTAAGAACTTTGCGCAAATTGCTGCACCATTGTATGATGCAGGAAAAGGGGGATGCAAGGAGATCTTTTGGTCCAAAGAATGTGATATGAGTTTTAATGAGTTAAAGAGAAAACTATGTGAAGTACAAGTACTAACATTTGTGGACTCATCTAAAGATTTTATTCTAGATACTTATGCCTCATTTGGTGCAATTGGAGCAGTGTTAAGCCAGAAGGAAGGCAACGATGAAAAAGTGATAGCATATGTATCGAGAACACTATCGATATTCGAAAAAGGATATGGTGTGACCATGAAAGAGTTGCTGGCACTACAATAATTCTTGTTGCATTTTAAACAATATCTTTACGGTAAACGGTTTAGAGCACGAACGGATCATAAGGCTTTGATATATATGAAAATATCATCAAAACCAATAACTCCTCAATTTCAGACTTGGCTGGATAACATGGCAGAGTTCGTTTTCAAGCTGGAATACTGAAAAGGTGAGAATCATGGGAATGCGGATGCAGTATCACGATTATATGAGGAGGAATGTTCGCAATGGCGAATTAAGCATGAAGATCCAAAAAGTAAGAAAGCCAAAGTGAAACATTAATTCGGTAGCGATCCAATCGACGTTGACTTGGATCAAAGAGGAACAGGACAAATGCGAGGATATTGTAAAATGAAAACGAATACTAGAGAAGACTCGCGAAGACCCATATCAAGGGTCTGATGATTTAGGACAAGTGGGAGGGTTTGATTGTAAAAGAAGGATTAGTTGAACGGTTAGAGGAGAATTATGTCTTACCGTTAGTTCCGAAAAGTATAAGAAAGGAGTTTGTGAAAAGAATTCATGTTAATTTGTGTCATTTGGGTATAAAAAACGAAACGGTATATAATGCATCCTTTTTTTGTTCCAGAATTGTGAAAATGGAAGTGAAAACAGAAATTGGTGAATGGGACGAATGCCATCGTAGGAAGCCATTAACAGAGAAAACAAAGAAAAACTCATTCCAGTTAAATGTGATGATTCTCGAAATTAGTTTTCCAATGTTGTACTTATTCATAATGTATTTGTTCTAGTGTGTACGAATTCATATTGTTGCAGTCATACCCAGTCAAAAGCTTATTTAAAATCTATAAAGTTGTAACAAATTAATCTTTTACGGTGTCTGTTTTTCTCACAAATCAGTCTTAGGATGGTTATCTGCTCCGTAGTTCTGCGGTCCCTTTTGAATCCTGCCTGCATCTCTCTGAGAACTTGTTCTCTTTTTGGTGTGATTCTTCTTTGTAACACTTAACAACATAACCTTTGATGCATGACTCATTAAACTAATTGTTCTAAAGTCACTGCACTTGCGCTATTTGCTTTCTTCGGAATTGAAATGCGGATGGAATCATTCCTTTGCCAGGGCCACACTACACTGTTTAAAACTTTGTTGCATATTGCATAGAGAATCATCACGGTATTTTCGCCTTCATTCTTGATTTGTTCAGCACTGATGTTTCAGATTCCTTGGCTTTTATTCATCTTCAAACTTCTTATGGAAGCCTCTATCTCCGATCCTAAAATTTAGCATTTCTGATCTTCGGGATCATCATTGATAACTCTCCTATCAACAGCCTCTTTGAAGTCGAATAGTTCGCTTCAGTATTATTTCCACCTTTGAACACTTTCCGTACTCTCTGTAAGTATGTTTCCATCTTGATCCTCAATTTTTTATTTCACATATTTATTAATTGCACAGTGATTAATTCTCAAAGAAATCAACCTGAAGAGCAGAATAAAGATCACTAAGACTATTGTCTGGGCAGCACTTCTCTGTGGATGTGACAGTTGAACAATAAATCAGAAGTGCATGGATAGACTTAAAGTGTTTGAAATAAAGTATTATCGGAGAATGATAAAGATCACGTGGAAAGAAAAGAAGACCAACGACTTTGTCTGGAAGAGAGTGACAGAAAAACAAGGTAAAAGATCGGAATCAATAGAAGAGTCCATCGAGAGAAGGAAGTTGAAATTCTACGGACATCAGATAAGAAAACAAGCACTATTAGAGATCATGCTTAAAAGAAGAGTGGAAGGAGAAAGACCTAGAATAAGATCAATGAGACAATGGAAAGATGACTTAAAAGAATGGAGTGCACAATTGGATGTACCCCTGGTCCAACGGCTAAGATCGTAAAGAAAGAAGAATGTTTAATAGTGAAAGAGAATAATAAATGTATTTATAATAGTCAAAAAACCTTATTAAATTCTAATAAATATTAATGGTACCGGAATTATCCTTAAAAAGCTCCCCCTAAAAAGTGGCACCATTGGGCCTTTATTTGGTTTTTACTTTCAAATAAAAACATATGGGTCTCTATTTGATGACAAAAAAGGAAAAAGACCAAATTTTGAGTCAATTTTACACTTTTCTAAACAAAGGACCGTGGATCAACCTATTTTAAATGTATTTTCAAACTGTCAATAAAAACAATGGATCAATGTGAGAATCTCCAGCGGAGATACAGAAGATGAAAATGAAATCACCATGATCAAGAGGTCCAAGAAACATCGACCATATACCGTCCAAAAAGTTGCAATATGTGATACAGGTAAAAGGTAGAGCAAGCCAGACTTTCATCTCGATGAAGACTGAGATTAATAGGAAAAATCTTCGACTTGGCCTTCTACGTGGAGGATGAATTACTGAAAATTATGAACAAGAGAAATGTTAGGTGCTTATGTGGAGGAAGAAGAAAATAGTATTACCTAAATATTGAAGAAAAACTCTGAATAATTCAAAACACAACTGGAGAACAAAAGATCAGTTACTTATACAACCCTCTGTAACTATGTTTTCAGTCCAGATTTTAGCCTTCCTTTGCCACCCGCGTTTAAGGTTAGCATCAAATTTATGTTTCGGATGGACCAAGAGACACAACATAACATCAAGAAAAATTTCTTATCAAGGGCAATTTGATAATCGAAATTCAAGAGAAATCCACATACAGATACAATAATATTTATGCGAGCTACAAAATAATACTGCCGGAATGACACGTGATAGAAATTTTAACATTGACGAATCTCCAAGGTATTTTGACATGGCAAGAGATTGCATTCTTATCTTCGAAGTAAAAATGTTGATGATGCTGATACTGGACATAATAAAATCGATACACTGTTTGTCTTACAATATCTCTTGATGGATGTATCATCCTACTTTACATTGTTTTTCGTGGATTGAAATAAATTTCCAAGGGGATAATTCAACATGGTTAGGCCATTTTTGCTGCTAACACGAGTGGTTCAACGATTTCTAATATGTTGAAGACGTATCCTTTATGTATTCAAATCTAAATTCAACTTTAACTTTAATTCAATTCTTTATCTGATTCCAATAAACAAAAGTGTGATGCAACACAAACATATGAGAAGTGAACATAGTCTTTTAATAACCCTTTATTTCAATAACAAAAGTTTGCATACAGCCTCGTTGAAATGTTCAAATCTTCAATGATAAATAACACATATCTAACCTTCAGATAAACAATCAATTAACCACTTATAGCAATAAAACTCAAAATAAATCAATCAATAAGTTAAGATTCCCTGAGCACAAAGTTATTTAGTAGTAAGAATCACAATATGTTAGATCGAGCGATACATTTTGCGAGGGATAATTTGGAATGTTGTAAGTTTGTTGCTGGTATGCTGTTTAGATTTGTGACTCTCCTACTCAGATGGGATTGATATGTTTATTGATTGATTATTTGAATCTAATGAAATTAATTAAAAAGAAATTAAGTACTAATTAATTAAAGTTTGATAATTATGAATTTTAATAATATTTTCAGTAAATGATTTTAACTTATTAAATGTAATATATTTTAAAAATTAATGTTTATTTAAAAAATTATGTAATGACTTTTATGCAATAAAAATTATGAAAAATTAAAATTTATTATTAAACTTTCCCATTCATTGTATTTTTAGATTTGAATATATTAACAAAAAACTATATCAATCAAAGAAAGATGACCAATGAAAATTGTTGTGAAGAAACTGTTTGTTGTCAATAAATGTTTGCATTCAAATTGTTAATACCTGTGAATAATGGAAGTTATTTTGGTCGTTTTTCTTCATTACATGACACTTGATTATTGCCTATAAACTTCCAAAAGGAAAGAATAAAAATAAACTTTGCTTAAAATCTTTCAAAGATTTCTTTCACCTAATTTTTGTTATAATAATTTATGTTAAGACTTTTTTGTGTCCTTAGTCAATTTCTCACTTGCTTAAATATATATTTTACTTTTTATATTAAATTGATTAAATAAAATTTTATTAAAGAAATGAATACGATAAGTGAGTTAGAGATGAAAAACCTTAATTCACATTTAATGGTTATATGAAACGACCTTTGTTAGGAATTAAAAATGTTAGGAAAATTTTTGAAATAAGGTTAAATTAAATATGTACAAATTAAAATTTATATATAATTAAATATGTAGAGTTTAAAAAAGAAATTACTAAAATTAAGAAGATCTAATTAAATTGTTAATAATTAAAATTTTTTTGAGAGTTTTAAATATAATATAAAAATTAAAATGCAAAATTTTTATGTGTAACGATTTTAAAAAAAAATAATAAAATTAAACGAAACGATTAAATATTTTAAAATGTTATCGTAATTTAAAATTGACTTATAAAATTAAAATAAAAAAATCAAATATTATTATTATTATAAGTATTTTTACTTATATCGGTTTGAGATTTATAAAACAAATTGTTTCTCAAAAAAAGTTTTGTTTGAATATTAGATTTAAACATTTTTTTGTGTTGTATAATGAAGTTTGGATGTCTGAAGTAACACTTAATAATAATTCCGAGGATGTTCCAAGAACTTCTAGTAACTTTCATACCAGAAAATGTTTGATATGATAATATCTGCTTGCAGTACTGTGCAGCCATACTCAATGGAAAGAGCATTCCAATGTTGTGGAATTGAAGCAAATGGTTAAGAAATTTCAAAGATGAATATGAACCAAAAGTTGAGGGAAATTCTTGAATATGAGAATGGCCATAATCTTATTTTTGATGAAGAGACTGAAGATGTTGAAGTTGTAGATGCACTTCTCTCACAGATGCAAATGACAGTGAGAATGTAGAAACTGAATCACATTTAGATGACTGATTATGTTATGCAGTTTTTGTGTTGTAAAGAACAAAAATTGTCTCAAAAGTTGTGTTTCATATTAAAAGCTCACGGGCCTTTATTATGGGAAAAAGTAGAAACTTCAAAAATGTGAAAAATTAATAATTGCCCAGCGGCCATTATACAGAAAAATCCTGTACTAATAGTACCGAAAATGCACGAAACACATCAGACGGAAGACTTACAGATACTTTTAACCCGATTGTAAATATTGATATCCCAGTGTCTGTCGCTAATGTTGACAAGATCGATCAAGGAGTTGACCCGGAGGTGATTGTTGCTTTTCGGCTAGATAGATCAATATTCGAATTTCCCCTTCGCTTCAAAACAATTATTTGATATTTTTAGATTCAAATTAAAACGTACCAATACATTGAATGCTCACATTCTTACTGTTCGAAGTTGTGTGAGAGGATCAGAAGCTCTTGTATTTTTTTGAGGTTTCCACCCGATACAGAGTCTATGTTTCACTACTCCGTGCGTCATAGCTGAGTATTATAGTTTACAATGGATATACAGTTATCCGTCAGTTCAGTAAAAGGAGTTGACAGGAAAGATATTAATGTAAATTAAATATTTAAAACTTCAATAAATAGTGTCAAAACCCCAATATCCTTCACCATAAAACATTTCCCATCTATGAAGGTAAAGAGAAAAAATCAGATGATTCGAAACGCTTTAACAATCTCCAAAGAAGCCGAATGACAAATGTAAATCTTAGACGTATTTTGAATTTTTTTCAATATATTATTAAAAAATTATTATAAATGTCAAATTTTTGAAGAAAAAAAACATTTCAATAATTTAACGAACGAAAAACATTAAATTTTGATTTAAAAAAAATTAAATTTCATATTAATTAAATCATTATTACCATCGCTATTATTATTTAAATTAAAAAAAACTATTTCAACTCGATCTAGCCATGCTCGCTAACAACTCAATCTATAGGAAAAAAATATAAAATTGTAAAATAAGTAAAATTAATACAAAACAAAGATGAATGGAAATTGATAATTGTTCATTATAAATGTTCTATGAAAAATGCACTATTACACATTGCTTGAGGCTGAAGCGTGTTCTCCTCAGTGTAGAATAATTGACGGCTTTTGTTCCATCACATCGGCTCATTAGTTAACTGATTGTTCCCCGAGAAATAGAATACTCAGCATTTGTTCTTCCTCGAAATTCGTGACTAAGTATTTCATATATCGCTTTTTGTGAAAACTGAAATCCAGGAGAGAATTATAGATGTTTAATTTTAGCCACTTTTTGATTTGATAATAAATAATAAATAAACAATAATAATAATAATAATAATAATAATCAAAATAATACTTAATATTTCAGAAATCGCAAAAAGAAAATGTTTGATGCCTTTTCGATGTAGAAAAGTCAGTTACTGATATTGATGGAGATTCTGTATTTTTGATGATGGTAGTTACATTATCTATTTTCAGGTAGATCATTTCTATCATTCATGACATAGACGGTTATGTCTCGGCACATGGGACAACCAAACAGCCGAATTAGACCGTATCACTGGGCTCAGAACTTGAATAGTTGCCGATTTTCATCCCCCCTCGCCGGGAAATGAAGACAAGTTGCTGACGGGAACGCTAGACCAAGAAACCAATTTGCCAATCATGTAGAACAAGTACGCCAGAATCTGAAAATACATAATCACTTGTCAGATGTATTCTCTGATAAATGCTATCACCATTATATTTCTGTTACCATAATCGCCCGAACATCGCAATGATATATGAATGCCATTATAAATACTGATGATTACTTTTAAATTCCAACACTGTTTTTAAATACTTTTCTAGGGTTTTTTTTTGTATTTTTATAAATATCAAGAATATCAACGAAAACGAGAATCGTTTTCCTCGACAACATTTACATTAATACCCGCTGAGGTTGGATTCAAGTTTGTGGAAACGAAAGAAAAATTCGGAGATTTATTTTTTTTGTATTTAATAATAAGAGAAGAAAAAAGATAATTAAACAAATTTTAGTTTTTTTTGTAATAAACAAAAAAATTAAAATAATTACCGATCAAATTGAAACAAGTGTTTCTTTAACCCAAGCAAAAAAATTGATTCAATTAAAATATGATTTTTTTAATATTTAATTTTGATTTTAATTAAAATTTATGGAGTTTTTTTTTCAAATTTTGAGTTTTTTTTATATAAAAAAATTGTTAATAATTTTTTTTAATTATAATTTATTTGTCCGATAAATACTTGTTGTTTTTTTATAAAGGCATTATTTTGTTATGTTATACAGTTTTGTTACAAAGTTTACTGCGTCATAACACAAAAGTATCGTAACGTATCCACATAATTATTATTTTATCGGATTCTCCATGTTTTTGTGTACTAAGGACTAAATTGTGAATAATTTTGTGTGTTGAGTTATTGTATTTTCAGCATGTTGAATAAACATAGTGCAATTATGGAGCTGTTTCGTCATGGTAAACATCAATGTGAAATTGTTCGTTTGATCGGTGTTTCATAGATATTGTTTGGCGATTCGAGGAACTTAGACACGATCAAGGTCACAAGGTCATCAAGAAGCGAGTGCAACAAAATCCGAGTGTCTCCATGAAAAATATCGCTCATGAGACCGACATCAATCAGATTGGTGCAACAAATGGCGAAAAAGGAGCTCAGCCTCAATCCCTAAAAGCTCCAAAAAGTTCAGCTCCTCACAGACGAGAACAAACGCGTACGGTTGCAAAGATGTTGTCAACTCAAACGTTGGGCCGCTGGTCAGCGATGGAAGCACATTCTCTTCACGGTCAATAATCTGTTCACTGTTGAACAATCGCACAACCACCAGAATCACAGTGTCTGCACCGTAGACACTCCAGGTGCCTCAGTCATCGTCAAAAAGCGTCAAAATCCAGTATCGGTGATGGTATGGGTTGGAATGTGAGCGAGCGGTAAGACCCCTCTCGTTTTCCTCGAACAGGAATCAAAATAAACCAAGAACTCTACCGACGCGCTATTATCGCGGCCATAGTACTTCCGGGGGTGCTACAACACTTCAATGAGGCGAATTGGATGTTCCAACAGTACTCCGCCCCGGCCCACAAAGCAAAAAACGACTCAAGATTGGTGCCGGACCCATTTTCCGAACTTCATTTCGTTAGCAGAATGGCCGCTCTACTCGCCAGATCTCAATTTGATGGACTACAGCGACTGGTCCATATTAGAGGCCAGAACATGTGATACATGCTACAACAGTTTTGAGTTGTTGAAGCGGTATCTTCATCGGGAGTGGGATCGATTGTCGCTAGAAGACCTGCAGCCCATAGCCGAAACTTTCAAATCACGTTAAGGCTCTGCGTTGCCGCAGGAGCGGTGCCCTTCGAAAATGACTGAGTATATTATTGTTAATAGTTTATGTTATGGTTTCGAATTGTTACATTTTTTAACTTTATTTTCTTTAATAATGTTATGTATAAAAATATGAGTAACGTTTTTTTTACCGCACTCTGTACTTATTATATGATAAGGTTATTAAGGATACTAACAGCCGAAGTCTTATTACAAGATTTATTAAGGCTAAAATGGTCTGTAATCGGGGTCTGGGGCATGACTTGTTTCTTCAATTGATTCTTCAAAAATTTGCCAAAATCTACAATGATTAAAACAATTGTATTTTTAATTAATTGTTAAATAACAATTAATTTATTATACAATTA
>MQRK01116577.1:0-10439 GCA_001938485.1 Girardia tigrina
ATTGATGAATAATTTTGCAGCCAAATCGAATGATTCTTTAAAAATCTCTTGAAATTTTTCGTCAGAGTTTTCTCGATGCAATAAAAATATATTAATTAAATCCTGAACGTGTCGATGAGCAGCTTGTAAATCTAATTGTATAGACTGAAGAGTCTGGGTTACTGGTTCCAAAATGGCTGAATATTTGGCTATTACTTTTAAACAAACGATAAAAATTCTATTACTAGTTGCCGTTAATAAACGATGAGCTTCTTGGCTTGTTTAACCTGTCCAATTCGTTGAAATTTCCTCTAGTTTATTAAAAATAAGCCAAAAATGTTTTGAGAAACTGGAAATACTTTGATATTTTGATGTCCATCTTGTTTCTGAAAGAAGAGTAATTGTGGGAACAGTAGATCTACGTTTTGTACTCTCTCTAAAAATGTTCTTATCTATTTTACTATTCCAATTGTTTGACGTACTTCTGCGACAATGTTCAAATCATTAACTACTAGATTTAATCTGTGAGATGCACAATGTATATAAGTACAAAATAATGTACAATGTATATATTAATTTATCATTTTAATTGTACTATGTCGATCTCCCATAGTCTCAGAAAAAAAGTGGGTTAAAAAATTAAAATTTTAAAAATTTTAAAACTAATGAATTTGAATTTAAAAATCGTATCAAAAACATAAAATTCAGAATATGTTCAGTAATAAATCGAAAACTCCTTTGAGTTTATGCTCGGATCTTGTGTATAAATTTGAGTGCAATGGGTGCAACGCCACATACATTAGAGAGACAGTCCGTCATCTCTGTAAACGGGTTCGTGAGCATGGACATCTAAGTGGTAGTAGTTATATCACTGAAAAAACAAACAATGTAAATCATCTGTTGAAATAAATAATTTTAAAGTTTTTTGCAGCAATTTTAAAGATTTACTGGGAAAGAGTCTCATGTGAGGCATTAATAATTAAAGCGGTTAATCCAGCAATTAATGTCCAATCAAGTGACTCATCAACTTCGTTGAAAGATTTTGCGTGAAACAGTAATTGCGTAATTGATTACACAATCATCATTTTAACACATAAGCTTAACAGCTACAATTAGAATCGTCTGATGATGACCGATATTCTGTCGAAATATTGTATATTGCTCTAATAAAAAAATATTTTTTAAAATGGCGTCTTCTAATTAAAAAAAACAATTGCCATTGTTTTTTAAATTTTGAGTAACTATTTATTATTTCACAATTCGCGACTTGTTTCGTTCTTATCAGAACATCATAAGGTCATTCGTCCATTGATAGAACAGATGTTTAAAAATCTGTTAAAAAAGAACGAAAATGTTATGAATTGTGAAATAATAAATAAAAAAATTAATTCTGATAATAAAAAATTATTTTTTATAAACAAAATAAAAAAATATTTTGAAATAAAAAACATTTGAGAGAATTTTTAATCGAAGTTAATTTTTTTCGATTTGAATTAATATTTTACAATAATTATTTTTTCATCATTTATGTGTTGATATTTTTATTATGTTATTTTATGTATTGTTGTTTTTTGGCCACTTTTGTGATTAAATTTTCAAATAATAATGGATTTATAGAATCAATTGTAATTTTTATTTTAGATTAAAAATATCGTAATTATTATTAAATTATTCATTATTGTTTTGAAAAAATTATATAATTATACACAAAGCATACATATAATCAATTTTATTTTGGACACTACACTAAAAATATTTTGAATCTGTATGCTAAAAGCATTGAAATAATTATTATGAAAACATTTATAGTTATGAAAACTCTCAGAAGATTTTTCACAATTTTACATCATTCTAATTTGATTTCATTTTGCATTTTTAATAATGATGAATCAAACATTTTTTCTTTATCTTTTTAAAATCTTTATTATCATTTAATTTCAAAAATATATTTTCAAATTAATAATCTTTTTTTATTGGAACCCTAACCCATGGTCTTTATCGGGGTTCTTTTCGTGCGGCTTGCCCCGACACCAGGACCTCTTTTAACATATTGACTGGGAGTCGGGGCAATGCCCCCCCCAATGACCAAAAATACCAAAAATAAGAAGTAGTCCAAAATATATTAACTCTTTTGCAAACAGCAGAACTGGAAACATTTATTAATGCAGGAGTAAAAATATCATGACATTTGTTTTCAGAAGAAATTCAGCGTTTTGTAGATGACTGTGCTGAGCAATTGCCAATAAATGCTTTACCCTAATTGAAGATGAAAACCTTCCTACACCGCTGCAGCAGCGCACTTTTGAATATCGTCTTTGGCGTGTTTCTTTATACAACTTGAGCGTTTCAGACCATCACACGAGCACCTCAACTGAAACAGCCAACTCTCGCATAATGATCGCAATAAATTGAAAGGATCTGCCAATTTGATCCTCACAGTGCTGTGGTAGAATTCTTGTG
Organism: Girardia tigrina; assembly: GCA_001938485.1. Taxonomy (NCBI): domain Eukaryota; kingdom Metazoa; phylum Platyhelminthes; order Tricladida; family Dugesiidae; genus Girardia; species Girardia tigrina. Next base: position 2,440 of record MQRK01116577.1, read on the forward strand.
GGTGAAAGAAAGACGAGAAAGAAACCCAACCTTGGATATTTATTCAGAAAGTGACTTTGTTGCCATTTTTTAAAAGTAACAGGTGTTGAAGTGTTATGTTATATAGCTCGTGTTGGACTGTTCATAAAATATTATGGGTCGGGTGACTTGTGTATTTTCGTCTTTTAAATCTGAGAACACTTAATAGAAAAACTGTTTGGAATAGGAAAATTCATTATAAGAAACAAGGAAAAATAACTATTTTCATGCGAGATAAAAAGTTACCGTATTTCGGCACATGACCATTCGAGGTTGCTTGTTCCGCCCAGTGAAAATTTCGTAAAAAAGCCCTGCTCGGCACCACTAGATTGGGTGATCGTTTCCGCCTCTGTATGTATTTCATATACCTTATTGTCTTATTCCTCATCTTCCGATGTTTCTTCATCAGAGGATGGGTACTTGTCCTCATCATCAAGTTCCTCAAATCTATTTACGTATGACTTGAGCAATTCATTGACGTCTGCCGGTGGAAATCTTCTGCACCTGTTTCTATTTATGGCTCATCCATATTGTCTGGTTCTTCCATGGTCAGTAAGGAGTCCATGGGTACTTCCTCCTCTCTCATTTCGATTCGCTTAAGTCTGCGGATCCCTGAGCATCTTCCATCTCTATTAAATGTCCATTGCGCCGAAGAATATTTGACATTGGATATCGAGCACGCCATCGCGATCCGCTTTTAGTAGCCACCTGTTGAGGTGTCTTTGCTTTCGTGCCAACTGTAGCCGGAGTTTTATTTGGCTTGCTATTGTCATGGGTTTTGGTTCTCGAACGCATTGATCTCAGTGTTTCTATCCATTTCTTATCTTCTATTGACTGTGTTGGAGTGGTTAGGGGTTCACACATATCCATGATGGATTGTGTTTTGATCTGAAAGAAAGATGTCCCTTTTCCGGGTTCTATTACATTGAAAGATGGTGAAGGAAGCACTTCTGCCGTTGGGACTTTTTCTTCTTGTGAAGATGTTTCATGAGACAACGTTTGTCCACTTTTCTCCATCTTGCGTCTTCTTGCTCAAAAATTTCTGTTGTTGTATCTTCCTTATATACATTCCTTTTTAAAACGCATAATTTAGTTAATGCTATTTAAACACCGTTACGTTACAACATGGGTCCCAAAAATTTTAAACTCATAGTTTTTTTTTAAATTGTGTTGGTATGGCTAAACCCAGATTCGACCACATATGACGTTAGAAATGTTAGTAAGAAAGGCTCGGCTGCAACCCCGAGCTTGGGATACTTTTTAGCAATATTGATGTTGCTCCAATATTCACAGATATCATGTCTATTAAATAAAACTGTAGCTTCGAGATTTACACTCATTTCCACAAGTTCATCTTCTAAATCACATTCAGATCATTTATCATCTGTTTTCAAATGAAATGGAGTAACAAGCTATTATGGAACATGCATATTTACAAATCCTCGAAGCGCTTTTTTAAATCTTCTATTAGTTTATCAAGATGTTTAATATGTATCTTCAGCTAACAGTCTGGAATGTTTTCTAACCCTTTCAGTATTTGCAAGTTTTGAAAATATTTGAAATTCGTATGTACTAGTGCTGATTTGAAGCACCAATTTTACCTGAAAACTCAATATAACGATACTGCCTGAATAATTGTAACATTTGTTCCTTGCAAGTGCTTCTGTATTCCATTGATTTTGAATAAATATCTGCTAGCTATAATAGGTGATGTTGGTTTAGTTAACTCGTTACATAGTGATTGATACCGATTTCAATCTGGTGGAGAATCACCGTTCTAGACTCAATATATTCAAAATGATGTACTGCATTCACATACAATTTAAAATATTCTCACAATATAATTATTATTTAAACAAATTTACTTAAGCATTATCATGAAATTTTATTTCACTTAATAAAGTTTATTAATTGCAGTATAAAATTAACGAAATTCAATTCTTCAACATATTATGAAAATAAAATTTAAGTTTTAAATTGCCTTACAATTACATTAAATGTTTTTTCAATTTTTAAAAAATATCGAAATATTCAAAACATTGATCATTCATCAGGATAGGACTGGGAAAAGTTTTTAGACTTTTAATTAATTTCAATACTTAATTATTTATTTAGTTTATTTATTTGACGTTAGTAATATAAATACGTACGATAACAATTATTTCTGGTTAGAGCTATTAAAATTAATTTTATGAGCTGACAGTTACCTGACATGACACCTCAAATCATTAGAATCATAGCAAAACTTGTCTGACAATAAATTAACCACTGTAACAACGGTGGTTACAATGTCGTAGAAGTCATTGATACTCCTGTGTATTGAATGGATTCTAATTGATCAGTGAACATGAAAGTGTACACGTTTACAGACAGCTCTATCCAGAAACATGAATATTTTATTTAAGAACTTCGTTTTGAATTCTTCTAGACCCAGGGACCTCCTTTCGTTATTTTGAGTCGTGAATTTAAGAGTGAAAAAGCAAACATCTCAGAAAACTTCTTTTTTGAAGAAAGATGTTTCATCAGTGTTTTTGGTCAACAGACGGGTTATTTGAAGGTCATTACATTAAGCACATTCACAAATGGTTTCTTGGTGTTTCAAAGACCCTACAGTTAAGAAACAAATTAAATCTCTGTCGGTTTAAGTTTCACCACCAAGAGAATGTTGCAATTGTAAACTTTGTGAATAATTACATAAATGGGTTCCATTTATTGCCTCAAATAGTTCTTTTTAACCTGTAATCAGTGTGATGCACAACAATATGGAGTCGAGGAAATATCCGCCTCAAAATATGTTAATCTTGCCTTGAATTCAAGAAACCGATCCCCTCCCTCTAATGTACAGAGAATTTGAATGGTCCCCAACAATAATCTATGTAAAAATAACAAATGAACCACTACCAAACAGCTAAATGGTTGACTTGTTATTTTTACTATTAGATAAATTTGTAATAAGGTTAACTAAGCTCACCAAAACCGAAATTCAAAGTTTTGATGAACTTAGTTTCATTTTTTTAATAAAACAAAATAGTCAACGGACAAAAAATATACCAATCGTCAAGGAAAAATAAAGTCTCAAATTTTCTTCAACAATAAATTTATTGTAACAAATTTACATGGGTATAATCGGATAGCTATCATAAATCGTCAAGGAATAATTTATTGTCATTAACTGACTTATTGATTACTGAATAATTCACTTTTTGAATTTTAATTATTACTAATAGTGACTTCACAAACCACTGATAGATATCACAATCAACGAATTTCTCCCATCCCACTGCAGAGGCAACTTCAGTTGATTTTTGCAATCCACATACACTCGTTATACCTGGGATTATTACCACGATCTGCAAAACGGTCACATCAAATTATCATGTCAAAGTTGTGCCGAGTATGGCAGCGGAGAGGACTAGATATACTCATGGCATTGTTTTGTTTCTCATTCGAAAATTTAACTCAGCAACAAATTAATGAGATTTATGACTCAAACAAAATTTAAACAAGCTTATCGCAATTATTTACGCAAAGTGCACATTTCGTGCAGTAAAATATTTCGAGAACATTCATTAATTACTTATATACTATTGCCATATTGCTGGCAGCACAAACATACGAAACATTGGAGGGAATGCTTGCTTGATTGTCATCCAGTTGCCTCTTATTTGCAACAAATCAAAAATTGAAGTATAAGCCTTTGTTTCCAAATTATCTGAGTTACAGAAGAATAATCTGCCTCCGAATAAACATTTTCGTTGTTGAAAGATTTCAACCGAGAAAATCGCGCTTATTTGGAACATTTCCATGTATAAATAAACAGAAAGAGAACACCCTGGAGAGAATATGTTGCCATGTTTTATGATTAACCGCTTTCTGTTACATTTTATTTCTGAAACTAAGCTAACTATTGAGAGTCGCTCTATTTTTAAAGTTGACTAATAATTTTTTTATTAATACGTTTCATCAACTTAAGATAGTCATTAAAATACGTAGATCCATCGTGTGTCGTTTCAGATGACATAGATATTCTCAGGCGACCTTATCATTCTCTACATCTAAGAAACATCATTATCTAATATGGTAATTACTTCATCAATCAAATGTACTCAACGAAACATTCAATCGCAATCAGAGACATTAACGTATAAATTATCTTTAATAAACATGTGCATTATATATATATATATATATATTACAAGTCATTTGTGTGGCACATTGCATATTACGCATTTATTATTTTTATTAATATTAAAAGATTTTAATATGATTGGATAATTCATTTTGAACATTTAAGCATTGTTTTAAATACTTTAGTAATAATGCCTCAGTAACTATCGTCCATGGTATGTGTCAAACTTTTTCTTACAAAAATGTATATTCAGTTTCACAGTTAACTATCTCTTTTCTGCATTTTTTTAATGTGATCAAGAATTGATCTATTCCTACTCAATTGGGATTCAGCTATTAGAAAATTCGCAGTGTTAAAATATTTATTAGCAATAATTAAACAAAATCATTATCTATATCATTCAATATAAAGTTTTTTTATTCTCGATTGATTTGATCTGATCTAGTCAAACGTTCAGATAATTTTTTTTCTATCAACAATTTCCAGAAAGGTTGAATCTCATTTATTTAAGCTTGAATTCAGAGTTCAAATGGCGAAATTTAATGTTTTATTTTGATCAATTATTATTTATTTTAACCATTTATTAACCACCATTTTAAAACTTTTTCTTTTTTCGTAAAGATAAACAAGGTCCAATAAACAAAAATGAATTGTACTCATAGTTCTAGTTAATCTTTTTGACCCATCATATTGTCTAAATATTCGATCAATCGAATTAAATCGGATCGTATAAACCAAATTCGATTGTTGCACCATTCAAATATTTTAATCATACATAAGATGCTGTGGATATTTAGCTTTTTATTTATGAATCGCTAATTAAATTGTAAAGTTTAAAACGACGAATTATTGAAATTTTATTTAATTAAATTATATATAATTATTATATTTTGAAACAATAAAAATAAAAACGATCATTGAATAGATTTGTAATGATGAGCTTCTGTGGCAAGAACTTTACCACAGGTACAATCACTCTTCATCCCCGACTTCTGTTGCAGACTTGGCGGAAACATTTGGATGGAAAAGATTGTTTTTCACCAACAAATTACAATTACAGGTATATTTTCGCAATTGTTATATTTTACGTACTTTTTTATATAACATTTTCACTGCCTTTTTGAGGTATACATTACGCGCTGCGTTCAATAAGTACCCGGCCTGAAAAAGAACATGAATTACAAAAGGGCCATTTTTATAACACAACAAGCTTAACTCATCATTTTTTAAACATAATAATCATTTTGATCCACACACTTCCGCCAACGAATAATCAATTCAGAAAGCACTTTTTTTGATAAATTCTGCGTGGCATTCGGCGAATAAATAATCCACGGCAACCTTCAAATCGTTTTTAGATACAAACTGGATGTCTCTCAAATACTTCTCTAGGTGTCTGAAGAGGTAAAAATCGCTCGGTGTCAAATCGAGGCTGAAGCACTCGTCCAGCACCTTCATTTGTGGACTGAGACATGACTGCTGTATGCACTGGTGCACAATCGTGTATAGTGGCGTATTCTTCTGCTTCTGTCTATTCTTTCTGACGGTTGTCACAAGTTGGCTGTAATAGACAGAGTTGATGGTGATGTATTTATCCGCAAAATCAATGAGATTAACACATTTATGATCCAAGAAAATCAAAAGCATAATCGCTCTTCCATGACTTCTCCTGCTCGCAACTTCAAAGATGGCTTCTCTCCAGACAGTTTCCACTCTCCTGATTCACGCTTTGTTTCCCACAAATACATACTGAGTGGAGTTTCATCCTCCGTAATCAAATTTGCCGGGAAAGTCCCACCATGCTGGTCTCACAGGTTCAAGTTGTTCTGACTGCACTACAAGCGGTTTCGCATCATTTCACCAATCAAGAAGTGGGGTACGAATCTGGAGCACAGTTTTCTGATACCCATGGATTTCAATTCGGCGTGGATTGTACAACACTGATGTTGAGTTTCGTTGACAACATTTTCATTGTAATTCAACGCTCTTCTTGGACAATTTTCTCCAATTTTTCATCAATTGTGTCAAATATTTTCTTGATTAAAGACGGAAGTGAAACCACCTTTAAAATCTCTGACCCAATATGTAACAGTTTTCAGAGATCTGGAGTCATGTAGGTAAGTTGACTGCAAAAGATCGTAGATTTCCTTGCGCTTCTTGTTCTGTAACATAAAGAACTTGATCACGTTGTGATATTCAACGTCTGAAATCATCGCACTTTTTTGCGAAAATTCAAAATGTCGCAATGCGTTTGATAAAATAAAACCATTACTGAAATTAGAACCCATACTAATTTATGTAATCACGCAAAAAGCTAAAATTTGCTATTTGTGAGGGAAAATTCGGAATGTTGTAAGTTTGTTGTTTGTGTGCTGTTTAGATTGGTGACTCTCCTAATTGATTAATTATTTAAATCTAATGAGATTAATGTTTAAATACTAATTAAATAAGTTTTATAATTATAAATTTTAGTATTTTTAGTAAACGATTTCACCTTTTTGAATTTAATATAATTTAAAAACTAATGTTTATTTTGAAAAATTACTTATTACATTTTTATCCAATAAAATATTGAAGAATTAAAAGTTAATATTATTTTTTTATCATTCATTAATCAAAGATTTGAATATAAATATTATTTGGTTTTTGATTAAGATCAAGTTTTATGACACAAAAAAATTTTTTTCTAACATTTTATAATTAATTTTATGACGAACAATATTTTAAATTTGCATTAACCAAATTTTTAAAATTCTAAATATAAATATCAGTATAATAATTAATGATATAACATTGATAAAAACATTACATAAAAAAACATAACATTTAAAAAGTTTTGTATAATAAATTAAAAATTTAATTACAATTTTTGTTTATCCAAAATATGATTTTAAACATTTATTATAAAAATCATTTTCGCTTTAAATTTCAGTGTTAAATTGATTTCCTAAAAATATTTATTTTCACTTTTGAATTAAGACATTAATTATAACTAGTAAATTAAAAAATTAAATTTTTCATATCCATTCTTTATGCAGACAGAACTCTACTTTACAAACAATGTTTTTAAAATTTGAAAAAATTAACATTTAAAAATTTTAATTAAAAAAACAATAAAAAACTAATATAAACTACTTATAATTTATAAGTTAATATTATTCAGGAATTCCAAATTTTCCGTTTTTCCCATTTTGGGACCTTAAAAAGTTTTTTTCGATCATATTTTCACGTAATCATTTTTTGTCATCGAAAATGTCTACGTGTGCAAAGTTTGAAGAAAATCGATTGAGTAAAAGCCTTCATAAATAGGTTTCTAAATTCAATGGAATTTACAGTCAGACCTCTCGTATCTGTCCCTCTCCTAACCATCATTCATTCCTTCGCGATTTTCATTTGACGGAGCTTCAAATTGCCATTGAAAACGACCTCTCATATCCGTCACCATCTCAATCCGTCACACTTTCGAAAAAACCTACCCCGACAAATATATATATATATATATATATGCAGTCAACTCCATATATCTCAGAATCGCTTATATAAAATTATCGCATATCTCAATTTTTTTCAAAGTCCCGATTATTTTCCGACAATTTTTTCAACTCTTGATAATCGTAGGTTTAATAGTTAAACGTCAGTATTTAGATTTTTTAAGCTGAATATTAATATAACTGAAATTTGAATTATAAATTAAAATTAAAAAAGGATATTGATAAATACTTGTAACAATAAACCTCAAAATGTTTGATTTTGTTCGAAATCGTTTGTCTCAAATTTTGCATATCTCAAATTGTTTTTATGATCCGCAAGAATTCGGGATATGCGGAGTTGACTGTATATATATATATATATA
>MQRK01116656.1:6223-24937 GCA_001938485.1 Girardia tigrina
TCCCTCAACAGTTAAGGTGAAAGCCAGCTCAGACTGTTGAAAGATTTTCGTTTCCGGTAATAATGAACGAGTTTCCATTAACGTTAATTAATTTGATTAATTCAAAATGCGATTTGAACATTAATTCGAGCTTATCGGCTTTTTCAACAATTCTTCTTCGGTCACTGTCTACAGATCTCCAACACCATTTACTCGTTTATTTCCGCTATCCATTTTTAAAATCCGTATATGTTGGAGATGCCTCGACCTGGGCTCTAATCCCTAATCGTGGACGTCATTGGGAACGTACGGAGATAGAGGGATTATTTCCGGTAACGGAAACTTCGAGGCCATTGCGAATAATTTGCGGCACCGATCGGTGTCTGACGATTTGGAGGACTTTAAAATCTTAGCATAATTATCCATTTATATTTTGGTATTTCTTTATCAAAGTATTTATTTTTTGAGACAATTAAGTGCGCATTCTTCGTTAATTTAAACAAAATACACTGATTATAAAAGGTCTTATACACAAAAGGGTTCTTCGATTTGAACGAAACAAAGGCTCCAGTAGTCATTGGTAAAAGACAAAGTGGAGATGTGCAGTTCGGATTTGATAACCCTGAAACGATTTTCGGAAACTTTGCACATTATTATCGCTGGCAAATTTGATACTAGAAATTGTAAAACATGCCAAAAGCAGCAAAAGGAGAAGGATTAAAGAAATCTGAAAATTTTGCCCCGAAAGCATAAAAAGAATAAAAAACAGAAAAAAATTTTGTTAGATAGAAATAAAAAATTGTGTGGGAATTTGAAATGTAGATTTTCAACCGGTGGAGGATTGTATTTGGTACCTTGGGATCCAAATAAATCAAATCGAAAATAGGCCTGCAAAGCTAAGGTATTTTAAAATAAAAAATGCCTAAAAAAGAAAAAAACGAAGAAAGATACGAAAAAAGATTTTATCGTGTATGATAATACTAAAATCTCGTGGCATGTAATGAGTTAAGTATTTGATTATCACTTATTGTGGTTATAAAAATGCCTGTGTGGTGGACTCTGACAACAATTCGTCATTTCTATTTTATTTCATTTAGATATTTCTTTTTTTGTTGTTGAAAAGCTCGGGTTTTTTTCCAAAATTCAGACAATATATTTGACTTTAATATTATCAAACAGGAATTAAATTTCACTGACAGATTAACGAAATACGAAACTTTTAACCTTCATTAAAACAAGCATATAGCACACAAACAAGCTGACAAAGCACACATATACTCGATTACAGTATAGATACAAATGTTTTATAGATATAGGTGAGTTATAAAGTAAGTCAATACGAAAATCAAAAACACAAAGGTTTATATTTTCAAAAATATATTTATTTATGTACACGATACAATCTGTTTAGATATTTAAAGACTATGTATTCTATTTAAAGAATTTATATTTTGGGTAGCGTGGAAGAGGAAATGCTCTTGCCCACAAGTGATTTTACAAAAAATATATATAAAAATATATTAGGCAAATATAAATAATTTATATATGAATGATCGACTCGTACTTTCAAATTATTCTTGCTCTTCTTTTTTTCAGATTATTCTAATTCCTTTTTATTATATTTTTTTGCGTAGTTGATTTTGATCGAGAGCTTTATATATATATCTGATCAAATCTTGATTAATGCAAATTTGATTCCTTGCGTGCGGTCTACTTTATCTTGATTAATGCAAATTGGATTCCTTGCGTGAAGTCTACTTAGATGTCAAATAAACTCTTTAAATTCTTGACCTTTAAAATTATTCAGCTAATAATTGTTAACTTTCAATATATAATTAAGGGCTTTTCTTAATTATAATAAAGGTCTTTAGAGATAAAATTTTTTAACTCTGATCTTTAAAATTTTTCTCTTTTTATACCCTTCTCTTACATATAATCCAGTTCTATTTATCTTTCTAGATATATTGTTTTCCTTCCTTTACAAACATTCTTCGCTTTTATTTCTATTATTTATTTCCTTATTAAATTCTAATACCATTATTTACATATAATTTATAATTAATATTGTAAAAGGATAAATAAGGTTTTATTTTATCCATTTTATTAAAACAAAATACTTTTATTTTTAATTTATATTTTTAATATACCTAACACAAAGATATATATAATCTTTGATTCGTATTTGAAATATTTTATTACAACAAATATTAATCAACTTAAACACATATTTGAATATAATAATACTGTTCGTGTCTTGATTTATCGAATCAGTGTTTTCTGCCTTGTTCGGACAGACTGCAATAGCTAGGTCGTTGCCATCAGAGCTAAGTTGAATCGAGTTCACATATCCGACAAGATTCGCGAGTTTATAAATAAAATTTATTTCCACATTTCCGCTGACGTCTGTTTCCCTAATTTGCCATAGTTTTATTTCTCCCAACCTTGACCCACTAGCAAATTGATTAAAATTGCTTAACCCTTCGTCACTCAATATCTTAAAAAAACATCATCTTAAAATTAAAAAAAACATCTTAAAATTCATCATCCTACCACCAACGCCCACCTGTAGTTACTAATAAATCACCTATGTTGTATAGATCGGTGTGTAACATATATGCAACAGTGATTTAAAAAGTGATATGTTAATAGTTAGATATCTTGTAAGAGTTACAATGGTTTGTTATAGAAATGTCAAGCCTTGATTGATCTAATAGAAAATCTTTGGCCTGCATTACTAAATTCTTTTTTCTGACCATCATGTGCTGAATTAACGACTGTAGCCAATGACATTACTTTATTATTACCTACTTTCCACAAGTAGATCTGATTACAAATAAATCAAGTTAACTAATAAAAAAATAATTAAGACTTTTCTTGTGATCCGACAACTACATATTGATTACTAATTTTAAAAATAACAAATGAAGTCCCAAGCGGCTGAAATGTCGATTTTTTATTTTTACTATAAACAAATTGTGTAATCAGTTGGTTAGAAAAGGAAAATCTTTACCAACTTAGTTACACAATAATCAAAAAAATAAAATAACTCTAGATACAGAAAAATGTATTAATTAACAAAACGGAAGGATAAAACGAATATGTTAACGATAATCACAGGAAAAAGAATGTCAGTTGTTGTATTGAAGACAAGAAATAAATTTTTAGTTTAGTTTATAGAGTAAATGAACGAATGACGGTGAATAATTCTGAGAGAAATTTTTTCTTTGTTTGAGGATCTTGACTCTGGTTATTGAATGAAGATCTAATTCGATTTTGTCTTTGATAGTTGGATTTTGAAATTATTGGATCAAATAGTTTTGAATGATAACAATAATCTGATTTAATTATTTGTAGGTAAGATCTGATATCAATACTTATGATTTTATTAATAGTAAATCCAGATTCCGTCAATTCTTGTTCACTTATTTTATTATTTAAATTTGTTGCCAGCTGAGAGATATAATCATTTAATTGATCTTCACTCAAAATTTTCATACTAATTGAATCAACAACATTTACTAGGGTTTCATCTTCTTTGATATATTCAAATTTAATAATATATACATTATAAATGGAAATTTTAATATATCTTCAAAATCATTATAGAGAGACATTAAATTTCTAATATCTTCATCTTATATATATTATATTCATCAGTCATATTCATCTTGAATCTCTGATTTATTTTTATTTATTATTTATTTTTATTTATCATCTACAAATGTTTACAAGATTTTCTTATCTGATTTGAGATTTTAAAACTTTAAATAATTGCGATAATTTTACCCATTGGCAATAAACGAAAATTTTAAATTACAGTTAAATATTTATATAAAAATAAATCTCGAATTTGATTGACTTTTTTCGTAAAATACGACGTGTTTAATTCGATGAGTCATCGTATCGACTCTGTTACAAAACCAATCGAGTGATTGTTTAATTAAAATTGATTTATTAGAAATCACATTTGAATAAAAAATTCGCTAGATTTTATATATAAATAAAAAATATTTAATTCGAATAACTATTTCATATAATCCGCATTTGATAGCGATACACGCGATTAGATCTTTCTTTTCTATTAGGTTTTTTGATTTTATTTATTCTTTTCGACTGAAAATTGCTTCCTTTTTACAATTAATATAATACAAATGTTCCTATTGTAGAAAACTCTAAAACGCAGCAGTCTTTCTCCATTTTCTTATTTTAGTTTATAATTAAGTCGTTTTCCTTATTCTCTTTACAAGTGTTAAAAATTGTCATATCGCTGTGATTATAGTCGCATTTCTTGAAAACTGTGTTATCTTTTTTAGAATTAACAATTTCAGAAATCATTGGAATATCTTTTAAAATTTTACCCTTAAGTACTTGCGCGTCTTTATATGTACGTAACTATGGAAGTATGAAAACTCAAATACTTCGAGAGGAAGAAAACAAATGAAAAACTACATTTAGAAATTTCTTCATTACATTTTTCACATTTCATCAATGGAACTTAGTGTTTGAGACAAAAGCTTTCCGGGTGTAAAATTAGTGAACTCAGTTTAATAACTAAGTAGTTAAGGGTTAAATCAGTGTATTTACTATTTTGAACTTTTGAAGTAAGTGTAGATATTAATAAAGTTAACTAATCTTTTCTAGTTGTTTAAATATCATTTTCTCTTTGTATTTTTCATTGACAAATTAAAATTTATATAATTATTTCTTGCAATTTTAAAAGTTTTATTTTCATTTTTTTAAGATTTATAAAAATTTTTAATTAGTTCATTTAAAATCTACTGTTTTTGATCTGCGAGTTATCCAGAGAACCTGGCGGTGGTAGCAGCAGTGGATGTTTGAATAAAAACTCGAAATCAGTAAAATGTGCTGGACACGTATTTTTAATATCGATTGAGAGAAATACTTTGACGAAAAAAGAGAAATGAACCGTTTTTAAATATCGATAATATCTGTTAGTGATTGTTCGTTGAATGCTTCAATAAAAAAGACTAATCACACGTAAAATATATTCTCTTTAAAACTGTAAATCGATAAGTGTTTTTTAAGTGTCACTATTAAATTCACGCACTAAAAGAACTAAATTTATATTTTATTATCTTCCGGATTATCGTTTTCGCCATCACAGCGATAAAATTGATATTATAGCTCGGCAAATCACACATTTGACTTTTTGACATCGTCACGGCTTCTGTATGTTCTTTATTCTTTCTTCTGTATGTTTTTTTACTGCAATCATGGTAAAAATATTCAAAGAAATCAAATAATTATTTCTTAATATTTCCGTCAAACGATGATATTAACTCGATGATGTGAGAATCAGCGATTATTTAAACAATTTTTTTTAATTTTTGATTTTTATTAAATTATTTAAAATTAAAATTTATCGCGAAACAATAACAAATTCTTTAAAAAATATTTAAACAATATATATTATTTAAACAATTTTTTTTAATTTTTGATTTTTTTTATTAAATTATTTAAAATTAAAATTTATCGCGAAACAATAACAAATTCTTTAAAAAATAGCAATTTTAAATTTATTTTTTTCACAAAATGAACTCGCGACTAATCAACAGCTTTCCCATTCGAACAAAGAATTCAAAACTTCAAATCGTTCAAAATTGAAGTTTTAAAACGTCACATTTACAAAATCTGTTTTGATTTGATTTATCAGTCCTTTGATTTATTAAAACAATCTTCTTGTTTCATTTATAAAATCATACATAATATTTGTAATTAATTAATTTTTTTATTGCTTTCTGGTTTTCGATCCAACTTTTTTGTTTCGAGCATTTGTATTTGTATTTATCAATTTATTTGATTAAAATTTTTTTATTGTGAAGTAAAAAGGAATTATGAGTTATAAGGTTTCTTTCTTTTTCTGGTTGTAGAGAGATCTTGGCGTGAGTCATGCAATAGTGAATGTGGGGGTTGGCGTGTCGTGGTAGGGCAAGCACTTAAGCTTACTCCACATACATTCAATGGTGTGCGTTTTGACCCCGGTTGAACTGTCAATAAAATCCTTTGAATGACTCACTGTAAAATCTTTATACCCAAGAGATGTCAACCTTCGATATCCAGCCCTAAGGTCTGAACATATTTTTGTACCAACTTCAATGTGATTTTGAAGTATGGTAAGCAATGTTTCGACATTACGTTTGTTATCTTAGCGAATTTCCAGTCTTAATTTTACCTCGTCGTTGTATATTTACCGTTTTTATTTGCACCATTCCGAGATCACATTTTCATTCAATCCATCTTTCTCTATATTTTCGCTTCCCAATTTTCGACTCATCAATTTCAATGACGATTTCTTCTCAACTAATTTTTCTGCCCGATGGTAAAACTCCCGCCATTTGGTTGTCACTTCCCAATAAAATGACAACCAATCACTAATTATTCTTCTATATGTTATTTTTTGTTAATCTGATGCCTCTTCGATCAAATGATTGTTATTTATAGTTCATCTGGTGAGTAATAAGTTATTAACATAACTTTCCATAATTGAATTTTCCATTTTCAAACCACGAGTTTTGTAATATATATTTATATACAGCTAATATATATGTACAGCTATTAACTAACCTTATTTTAATTTACACTGAAAGTCTATTTAAATAAAATTGAATAACAACAAAAGCCACGTGAAAGGAAATATAAAAATATCCTATCTGAAATTATTTGATTCAAAATTTCAGTGGTATTAAAATTCTCGATTTCTATTTATTATAAAAGTAAAATATTTTTCGTGAAATGAAAACTGAAAAATAATTGTAAAAAACTTTTTAAAAATTAAAAATACTTATTTTTTTAAAAACATTATGTATGAAATTTTTAAAAACTATTATAATAATTTCAAAAATTGTAAAACATTTTAAATTATAATTCATTAAATTTTATAATTGTACGATTTAAAATATTTATTTAAAATTATAGTTTAAATATTGCTTGAAAAATATTTTTACACATGCTCCTCATTGGTCCTACAATTCTCACATTTGTAGTATACCACAGGGAATGCATAGCTAGTGATTATGTTCTTATTCCGGAATGACAACTTGTTGTTATTTAATACTGGCCTGATTGTTCACAGCTTTGTCGTTCCCTTATATATTCTTTCTGTCTTTCCTCCTACATGAAGCAGGAAAATTCCTCTATAATGGTTCAAGTCTTTCTTTGAACCCTTTCCTTTATATAGGATGACAACTTTCGCTGTCTTTCAGGCCTCCGGGAAGTCTGCTCTTTTCTACAAAATTTGCTCATAAACATTGTGACATCTTGTTAGTTAACATTAGACCTCATTTTAAGAGCTCTGGGATTGTTCGGAATTCGAAACATTTGAATTAATATAGTTTTTTTATAATTAAATTATTGTATTTCAAAATTATCATTATTTATAAAATCGAAACAAAAATTTTTTTTTGTTTTTGATGATTGTTTTGATGAAAAATAATTTGTTTTTTGTGGTTGTTGTTAAAACATTAATTTTTTATTTTTATGGACGAAAATTAATTTGTTTGTGAAATTTGTTTTTTTAAAAGCAATCATTTGAATAAATAAAACTGCGAATTTTCTAGTTATGTATACGTGTAAAAAATTTATACAAAATTTACGATTATCAGTCGATGAACTTAAATCTAATGAAATAATTAGCTGGAATAAATATTCCCGATCGAAAATCTAGGGAAATCCTCTCAAACAGAATGGATATTCTCTCGGCGATTATGAATAATCTCTATGAAAAATCTCCCGATCAAGTCACCGCCAACAGCGTCTACCACCAGTTGATCGATTTCATCGTGAGTCATGGCAATCTAAAGGAAATCATTTGCATTTTAAACGTTTATTTCGATAAAACCGATTCGATATTTCTTGGTCTTTTGTTTCCGCTATCGATTGCTCTACATAGAATCGATTCGTCGTATTCCGGTTTCGTCAATATTCTCCGAGAACCGTTAAATTGCGCTATTTCCCACTTCGATCACGTATCGGTCGCGCATCACGAATGGCTCAAGGTGTAAATCGAGGCCACAGAGACTCGACGACTGCTGTCGCTCACGAACTTTTATTTATCGTTTCTCGAAACGCTAATTAAGAAAGATAAACTTCTCAATCGATCGACAGAAATTCAAAACGAATTTTTTTGGAGTAGTTTACGACTGCTCGATCGGAGTCTCGTTAAACTCGTGTTCTATTGTGAAGTATTACACGAAACTAAAAAATAATAGAATTGGTATTTTTAAATAAAATATAAATTTATCGATTAACTCAGAGATTCGCAAAGTTTATTGATATCATACACGAAATCCAAAAACTAAAAACTAATCGTTGCCATGCAACATTCCATTTAAACAAAATCAAAGAGAATTAATTTTAAGTCTGGTATTTTCCAGAATTCACTTTGAAATCTCAAAAAACTAAATTACGCGAAAAATTATAATTATTTCTAATATAAAAAAACAAAATTTTATTTTTATAATTTTTAATTTATTTTTCTTAACATCAATTTCAATTCTTAACAAAATATTCAATCAATATATAAAAAAGCTTTAAGTAATACAAGATTTCAATTACCCAAAATCTTAATTGGGCGGAACGACGTATTACGCTGATGCCGTTTGGTAAAAAACGATTAAAAACATAAAAATACAAGGTCAAATATAAAAAGGGAATGAAAAACGTTCTTCTAATCCGAATCCAGGAGTATGATTTAAAAGGCGCTCACAGTTGAATGTAATCGATGCGATCCGTTAATGCAGATAAATAACTCCACTCCGATGATGAGGAAAGAGCTAAAATAAAATACAAATTTTATTATTCTTATCTGAAATTATTTGATTCAAAATTTCAGTGGTAATAAAATTCTCTATTTCTATCGATTTCTATTAATTAGAAAAGTAAAATTTTTTTCGTGAAATTAAAACTGAAAAATAATTGTCAAACTTATTAAAAAATTAAAAATCAAATTATTAAAAATTATTATGATAATTTCAAAAATGTAAAACATCACGGCAATATTTTTTTTGAAAGGTCAACGTCAGAATCAAGTCTTGCACGAAATTCGTTATACAAGAAACACGAATCTCGACAAAAAAACTAGTTTTAGACAGTAACTTATACTTTATGATCTAAAATTTTGAACTTTTTTTTAACTTTGCACGGTTTCAACTACCCAACGAATTTTGCAATAAAACGAGATTGATTTGACTGATTTGTAGTAAGCTGATTATGTTTTCCTTTAAGAACTGACATTAATACAGTGTAATCCTAGTTTTTCAAAATATTCTATCACATCTCGAAAACCTCTAAATCTTGATTTTCTAAAATGCTTAAACATTCTTCTATAAGAGTTTCGCGTACAGAATCAAGTAGACGGCCAGCGATTTCATGACCGCATGGAAACTCATACCCAAGTCGTAAAGAAGATACCATCTTCTTAAATTGTGGATGTTCTGCGCTGCAAAATGGCGAATTAGTTGAATATATATAACGTGCTATTTGATGATCAATACTGTTCTTGTCTGTTCGGAAAATGAAGTCATCCATTTTAATAATCTTTTGCTTATAAGAAGATAGAGAGATAATGGACTCTGACGGTCTTTTTGGTGTCTTGATTCCAGATTCAGAGAATTGCACTGATAGCGGCGGGGATGCTTAACTAGAACTAGGGCTTAAATTAACATCTGGTAATAAATCTGGTAACACAAGACACAAAAATCAATTAAGTCTTAAATTAAAATTATTCATAGAAATACTTAATTTGGTTGCATTCAAGTAAATGTTTTTTTATTCCTTCTCTAAACCTTGTATTTCATTGTTGCATTTATTGCAAACCGCACTGCAGTCAGATATACAATCAATAGTAACTTTCTTAAAATTATTCCAAACCGCATCACTTTTCCGTCCAATAATGCTTTCACTACGTTTGAAGTTGCAGATGAAAATTATGATCTCATTTAAACAAAAATTCTTAACAGAAAGTTAACAATACTATCAAATAGGCTTTTCCGATTGGTGATATAACTTAAAGGTCGTCTTATTTTCAATAAACGGATATCGACAGAGAGAGGCTTTAGTTACATCACGTGCAAAAATTATTTTTATCGACATAAATATTTGCACCTGAGATGTCAATGTAGATTTGAGAATTAGAGCGTTTAGAATTTCGAATGTACTTAGCAGTTGAAAGGTGCTTATATACTAGAAATTTTCATAGCTAACCGTTATGGAGCATTGCATACAAAATAATTTACATTTATGGGTTATACTAAATTCAAAGGGATAGTTGTATACAATTTTCTGAGCTTTCGTTCTAATTGATACCGCATATTTGGGCATTATTGAATGATATATAATAGTCAGGAAATTAATGATCTATTAAAATTTATAATTTTAATTTTCTATCAAATATATAATAAAAAGCTTACATTAATATTAAATAAGCACTTTTAAAATTAAATTTTTGTAAATTCAAAAATCAGAATGAGATTAATATTGAAACAAATATTTATTGTAATTATGTTTGTTTATTATTAAACCACTTTTTTAAATTATTATAATTTCATAATTTATTTTTAATCCTAACCAAAATTGTTCATTTATACATAAAAATTGACTTTATTGATTTAAAATTAAATAGTGTACACAAAACAAAACAATTGACTTTTATTGACCTTAAATTTTTTTTCCTGACTGGATTTTATAATATTGATGAAAGTAACATGTATCTTGTGCAATTTTTTTATAAAAAGACTGAATTGCCTTTCTGGGGCCCTGATTATAAGTTTACTTCTCACAAAATTGGTTTCTGTATTTTTAAGTTGTACTAGATCTGTACCATCTCCACCATTAACTTTAAGATGATTTAGTAAACTAAGTTTAATAGGGTAAAACTAACTGTAGTGTAGGATGGGTATCCCCTTCCACTTGCTTAGAAGCTTCTTTGAATGGTTCTAAAAAATTAATCAGCATTTTTATGACATCTTGCGTTACATGATTCATTCTATTTCTCTAGTTGCGCTCAAGAAGTATGTTATTAATGTCATATTTGAGTCAAACCATTCATACATCTCAATTCTTGCATTCCATAGTGTTATACATGTAGTATGGAGTTAAACATTCGAACAAGACTTTAAAATACTATTCATTTCATCAATCAGTGATTTGATATGAGGTAAATTATCCAATAAGAACTGAGGTTTAAAAATATTTCGTAGTATTGTATTTATCAAGTGTTGTACAATTAAGTCTTACCTACTGTTGTTACGAGAGTGGGCTTTGTGTGGCAGTCGGGCAATGGCGAAGGTGGTGTGTTGGCGTTTCGTGGGGGAACAATAATTTAACGTCAAATTTAGTCTTCCAATGAATGCCTGGACCTCATCACTAGAATCTTGTGTATCATTGATCCAACAAGAATCGATTTCACTGACGTATTTGAATCGTCACTCGACACTCGAGACACATTCTTCACATTAGGTGGTCATTCGATTCGAGGAAAACATAGTTCAGAAGTCAACAATTATTTCTCTAAATCATTTTATTATCCAACAGAACCTTTCATTTTGTCACAGCAATTTTCACAGCGATCAATCAATTTTTTTACACAGAGCACCGCCAAAAAATTATACATCATGATCAATCAATATTCACTTTTTCCAAATTCAAAAATCTTTTTTTTAAATGTCATCCAATTCAAATTCGAAATACATATTTTGATTAACAAATCGATAAACCATTACTCGATTGCAACCTCAAACAAATACGAACAATGATTGTTGCAAACTTTTTAATCAAATACTTATTTCCTTTTGAAATCAATCAAAACAAGTCTTTTCACAAACTTTATTTGATTAAAATGAACATAAATCATCAATTTCGCTCAGAAGATCAACAATTTTTCACCTAAACAGCAATTTGTCCTTAACAAACTTTCGCTCAAACTTTATTTCAAATCACGTATAACTTAACTTAACGATTGCATTTCAAAAAAACTCACATTTTCATCAACATTTTCTTTGCAGTTTAACAAAATGCAGTTTCCAAATTCCATCAAAATTTTTTAAATTCTTCCTTTCTGTCCCTTTATAACAAAATAAATCATTAAAAAAATTTTTTATTTAATCTTTTTTTTGCATGATATATTTTTTGCTACATTAATATTAATTTTTTTCGCCAATTGAAATACCGATTAAACACACCAAAAATCACAGCCCATAAATCGGTAAAATATAAGAAATATTTTTCTACTAGACACTCGAATGTTATGATTATGTCTCATTAAACCGATATACATTCGAATTAGCATTGAGTCATTTTATACAAAAAATCATTGAATTAGAAATCGACAGACTTTGTGCATAAATTCACTCTGCAATCGTCAATTTGAATGGCGCTATTCAAATTGTCAAAGCAGATCCGAAAGAGTTCTTAATTGACCTACATATTTTATCGACTTCGATAATGCCCCGGGCAGATCGTACATCAATTGTTGAAGAGCACAAACAATAATACTACCTTGATCAGTAACAAATGTCAATTTGTTAAGAATATCTTGCTTTGTTCCTAGTTTAATTAGTCTGCGATTCAATTTATTCTTAAATTTTTAATGAAACTTGAATATTGTTTTAATAAACAATATAAATATCTAAGTTTATTAAAAGAAGAAGAACAGATTTTGATTTTTTTAATTTTAGATTACTTTATTTAGAGATCTATTTATTTATATAAAGTTAAAATAACATAAATAAAGTTAAGCGTTAACATAGCAACAATCTTTGACAAATCAATTATTATAACATTGAAACAATCTTTAAAATATCCAATAATTTTATATTGTTAGTTGAGTTCAAAACGTAAACATTTCAATAAATAAAACTTAAAACATTTTTTTTGCTTTTGCTGGACTTGGTCCCTCGGACTTTACTTGAGCCCGTGCAGGTCTCTACTATCATTTACCAGCTTAAGTGTTTTACTGCTGTTACTTTAACCCATAAGGTTAATACGACTAGGTCGTGATCTGATCCAGTCAAAATTTGGATAACTCTTGACATTTGATTTTCTGTTACATCGACTTTTCTGTGTTAGGAATAAGTATAGTGGTAAACTCTACTTTGTCGCCGGGTGCGTTCAACTAGTTGTTTGCGCCAATTTGTGCTTTTATGTGTTCTCTACCCTTAAATTACACGCCTCTGCTAGATCGATGACATTCTCTGATGTTACCATTTAACTAGTGTAGTACTCAACATTACTTCGATTCTCCTCCGTCCTGATTAATTTACAATTGAAGTCACCTCCAATTAATAATTCATGTTTTCGATGTTCAGCCTGTACAGTTGCCTTTCAACTTGCTCTTGTAATATTACAAAGAACTCTTCCTTCTCTTCCCTTGTATACCCGTTGTCCATTGGAGTGTGTAAGGTAAAGGGGGGTATTCTGCAACTATATTAAATCCATTCCCAAAAGTCATCCCCAAAAAGAAGTGTGAACGAAATCTAAAAAATATGATTATGTCAGTAAGTTAAAATGTCTCACAAGCACACAGATTACACATGCATAAAAGTAGCCATTCCTCACCAATGTCTATCTATCCGCATTGACACACAACCTGAAGTTTTTCTTTTTTCAGCTTTCTTTGATGTAGTGACAAGGGGTAAAGCTCGTTTCTTGCTTCTCTTTTCTGCATACCTAAACTTTTCCAAACCTTTTCTAATTGATCTTTTAGCTCGATTGCCATCTCATCAGTTTGAACAGAATCCAAACTGTCATCCATATATGTGGAATTTTGTATAGTTTCCACTGCTGTCGGATAATCTTCTATCATTTTCTGTGATCCTTCTTGCACTACTAATTGAGCCAAAAAAGGGGCTGCATTTAACCCAAACATAATTCGTAAGTCACAATGTTCCCATTTTCATACCAAAGAAATCTCAAATATCGCCGATCCTCTGGTTTTACCTTTACTTGCAAATACATCTCAGTTAAATCGCTTACCAATGCAATTTTATGTTTCCGAAACCTCAATAACACATCGACGATATCGCGTTGCAATTTTGGACCAGTTTCAATCCAATCATTCAGACTCATTCCCCGAGACATTGCAGCTGCATCGATAACTATACGTACTTTTGTAGTTTCTTTATCCCTTCGGATCACTGGAAAATGAGGGACCCACCATCCGGTTTCTAATTCTTCCTCACTATTCAATTTTTTAATATATCCTTTTTTGTTATAATCCTCAATAATGCGATGATATTCCAACTTTAATTCTTCATCTTTTGCGAATCTTCTCATCAAACTTTCTAGTCGTCTCTTTGCCATGTCCAAGTTCCCTTCCGGTTCCAAAGTTCCAACTTTCCATGGCAGACTCACCTGATAACGACCTTCATTCCAACACATTGAAGAAACACTTCTCTGCCAAACTTCTTGATCGTTAGGAGTCCACTCCTTCTGCCAAGGTTCTTCGAGCTCCCAAAATCGTTTGACTTCCTCGTCCAAGTTTCGGATACAATAAGTCCAAAGTGTTTTATCTCGGTTCTGATTCCCAAGGTAGGAAGGCACTATNNNTATGCATGACCACCCCAAAGGTGGTCAATGCTCCAACTAGTTTATCCGTTGTTGTCTCCGAATGTAGTCGTATAATACGGTGAGGTATTTGAAAATCACGAGACATTCGATTGGGATGGGTGACAACTTTTGACTGCACACAGCGCTTGATTGAGAAGCTGTCATGTGTAGGTCACATGTTTCTTGGCTTGTAGGTCTTCACGATCTAAAAATAGAAGAAAATGTAATTATAGGATATGAGACACGTATACAAAGTTGTTAGTCAAAAAAAATTAATGGTAGCAAAGTGGCATAATTAACCCCGAAAATTTTAAAAACATGCATTTAATTATTATTTATAAGTTAATGCAGTATTTTCAAATTCACTACTGTATGATTTTAATCCTCAGATATTAGTAAACAAATAATGTTTACCTTTTTAATACGTAAGCAATGGCTTAAGAAATATCGAGCTGTAAAAGTAGACTTGTAAGAAATCGAATATAAACGTAAACGACTATGTGATATTTAATGTATTTAAACACCGAATAAACGTATACTAAGAATAAATAAAAATAATTTAAAATATCAATATAATATTTAAAATGTTTTATAAGCTGTCCACTTATTTTTGATTTCCAGTGATAGATATTAAGCCTACAAAAATATAAATCATAGGTACACATTAAATTATTTGAAATCAATCAAAATAAATCTCTTTTCACAATCTGATTACACTATTTGATTAAAGTGAACATAAATCACCAATTTCTCACGGAAAGTCAACAATTTATTAGTGACATTGATCTGAAGAATACCCCTATTAATGACCTGAGGGGTATATGACTGTGGCGCTTCGATTTTCCTTGAATAATCAAATCATTTAAATTTTACAAATTTCAATTATGTAAATAATCAATTTTTTCTTTTTTACTAAAAAATTATTAATCAACTAATTTTTTTGAAGCACATTTTCCTATAAAAAATAATCAGAAATGCCTAAATTAGTTGGACAAAAAAAATTTCTATAAGAAAAATTAAATCAAAAAATAATTAAATCAACATGTAAATATAATTTAAATAAAAAAACGTTTTTTTTTGTTTGAATAATCAGAATTCTGAAAATGTGGAGGACAAAAGCTGAAGGGATTAAAATTGTACGGGAATTTTATTATTTCAATAAATTTTGTAGTAGACTTGTTATCATTTTTGGTTTTCTGATTACGAGAAGCATAATCGAGCCCACTGCAATGACAGAGGAATACTCTTTCACTGGTGGCTTCTAATTCTATGCCCTTCGAATCTCTCGATCGTACCATCATGGCAACACCTTTTTTGTGTCCCACTTGTACTGTTATTATGATGGATTCTCCATTCTTTAATAGAGATAATGCCGGTCCCAATGCAATGCGTCACGATTAGGATGTACATGTCAAATTTCAGTTTGTCAAAAATACTTATGATGTTTAGTATTTTTTCATCGGTGAAACCTATGAAAAAAAGCTGGTTCTAGTGAAAGACAGAGTTGCTAGCACCGTCGATCCGTCTACTCATTTAGCCTAGATAAAGGGGACCTCCCTATCTATTTCTAGAAAGGACAAGAAATCCTCTCTAGTTTCCCAGAATATACCACGGGGAGGCGAGCGACATTGTATCCCATTTAAAATAATATAATTTTTAACACCAATTTATTAATTTTCTAAATATTTTTATGAATAAAATGTATATTTGCAGTTAAAAAATTATTTTTGCATATATTTTAGTTATATAATATTCAAAATACAGTGCGTTTCATAGTTCACAGTCACTTTCGGGAATACAGATTTAAAAAATGTCATATTTACAGATCCAGATAATAGAGAAATAACTTTTCACCTATGACAATCAAAAAGATAATTAAACAAAATTACCATGATGCTGAATTATCAGCTGGCTGTGGTGTTTCAGTTTATCAAACTCATGTCTCATGATCTCACTACTCATACTCTCCTTGGAATCTTCCAAGAAGGCCTCCAAGGAATGAGAATCAACGAAGACGATATTCTTACGACGCATTTCCAGAACAGGGAATATGAGGCGGTCGCGGTGTCAGGAGATGTATGGCAGTTGGATGGCATTTTCCCATTGGACGGCTTTTCTTGTCTGTCGTAGCTGGTGGGTGTTAAATGAATCAAAGGCGTCTTGTAGGAATGCTATGTACACCTGTGACGTCACCGTGGTATTGTTAGGCATTACGCGGAAAAAATGAAAACCATCGAAGTTGGTACCTAAAAGAACCATCCACTTCTTCGCCATGGGCATTCGCCTGGCGATTTGAGGAACATCACCGTCCGGGGTAATCCAAGCTTTCCTGGAAGCTTCGTTCCCAATTTCGCGCGCATAAAATTGCTTCTCATCAGTAAAGACGAGGTTTTCGTTATGTTTCTTTTGTCCATCGTCTCCATAATTTTCTGGCAGGAATTCACTCTGCGTTCTTTGTGCGTATCAGTCCGCTGATGAGGAAAAAGCTAAAATAAAATATGATAAAAAGTGAAATTAAAACAATCTGATAATAAATTGTAAATTAGAAATAAATCCTTTAGCAAATTCTACGTTATACGGATACCACTGAAGTATTACACCCAACGAAAAAAATAGAAAAATATTCCATCAATATATAAAAATATTGATGTAAGTCAAGACTTCAACTACCCAAAATCGTAATTCGGCGGATCGACGTATTACGCTGATGCCGTAAGGTAGAAAACGATTAAATAACTAGTAAAAACGACAAAGAACTAGTACACATCAATGTGCTCCTTGAGGACGAAATGAATAAATTTTTATGAATAAATATAAAACGAAAATAATATAATTTATTTAATTGTAAATATTAATTTATAAACAAGAAAAAAATAAAACAAATTAATGTTTTATTTTTATTTCCAAAATTATGCAAGTTCATACACTTTAACTTGGAATGAAGATTCAAAAAGATTTTCAAAAATATATTCAAAAAGATTCAAAAAGATTCAACAATTAATTAAAAATGTAAAGAGAATTAATTAAAATTACCATGAGTCATCCGCAACTCCACGAATAGGCATCAAGTGATGCCTCCGTATGAATCACCATGAAGCACCGGTGAATAATCCGCGCGTATGTTCTGAAAATATTACAATATGTGTCAACACACGAACACGTAATTCTATAATAAATCAAAACTTACCAAAAATTTTTGGAGGCACACGGGTAGGTACACATCAAGAACAAAAGAGCCCGACCCACCAGCATTGTAGAATTTCTCAGACTACTTGTTGGCAGAAGGCAATTGACTGAGAAGAGACAACAGCATAATCCATCTACAATATAAAATAAGAGTCATTTTACAGTCAACTTGCACTTTTGAAACAAAAAAAACATTTACAAGCATTTACGCTTACAACACTATTCCAAAGCGAATTTCGAACGATACCGTCTACAACACCTGAGAGGGAAAACCGGAACCACTGATCAGAAGTAACCGAGCGGTGGAATCAAACCACTCACTTGTGAAAAACGGCATCACTATATGGCAAAGAATCGACAGGCGAAACGAGAAACACCGAGAGTGATTCCCACATTTTTCGAACCGAAGAACAGGTGCTTCAACTTGTTGACGCGACGACTAGCCACTTGACGAACTGTGTAACAGCTCTCCGGATACCGATCGCATCGTAATTTTTGTGATTTATGTTATTCCTCTAATTTTGATAATCTAAATAAATGTATTTAATTATAGCTATAGTGTATTTATTTATCTATAATTAACCTGAGAATCGAGTACTGATTTCTTTATAGTCCCGGATTCGTTAGACTTCCTTTTCCTCGGTCGCCGTCGTCCCCTTTGTTCGTTCCGTAAAAGAAAGATAATGAGGTGTGAATGTCGAATGTGCGAAATTGGTAATTCAAACTGTAGACTAAGTTCAGAATCTATGACAACGGGAAGTGGAAAATTTAAACAAATAAAATTGTGACGAAGTATCGTTCGTATATTTTTTTTAAATAACTCTCGGAAAAGGATTAATGACTTCTTTTGACAATTCTGGCTAATAACTGTTGCGGTCGAAAAATAATAGAATAATACATTACACATGCCATATAAAAAGGAAAAAGAAAACAGAAGTATTAATACATTTATTAAATCAAAAAATAAGTTCCTGGACCGCTTTGGAT
>MQRK01116669.1:902-13925 GCA_001938485.1 Girardia tigrina
AAAATGATTTTCAAATTCTGTGTAATCGATTTAAAAATTACTGGGAGAGAGTAACGTGTGAGGCCTTATTAATAAGATCCATGGATCCAAAAATTAATATCCAAGCTTCACACTCAACTTCTCGGTTAAAAATTTTCAAATAGAGCCTTTATTACATGATTGATTACATAATCACCTTTCTCATATATAAGCTGCAAAAAGCCAGTGTTAATTTAGTCTGAAGATGGCATTGGGTAATCCGCCGAAATTAATTACGAAAATAAATTGTGAAAAATGGCGTTCACTTTTTAATGAATATAAATTGCCATTATTTTTTAAATTCCTTAGTAAATAAGATTTTATAAAATATATTTTACAGGTAACATTTCTACCAATTAAATTGAAATAATTTTTGTAAAAATTATATTTCACAGAATTATATTTCATTACTAATTAAAATGAAATAAGTTTTATAAAAATTTTAGAGTAATGATAATATTTTAATTAAATTGAGACAAACTTTTATAAAAAATTAAGTTTTAAAAATTTACAATTAAAATATCATTTTCGAAGTTAAAGAACATTGTAAAGAAGATTTTGATATATTTTATAACACTATTTAAAATAAAATTAGAATGTTTATTGTACACGGAAAGTTTTATTAAAAACAAATAAATTTTATAATGAATGAATCTCTATTAAATAATAATAAATTTAAATATTGCTAAATATTTTTGGTATTTTAAATATCTAAGTTATTTTTACAATTTTATCAAAAAACAAATTAAAAAGAAATAATTTATATTCGAATGATTTAAAATAAAAAGAAATCAAAATTGAATAAAATAACATATTTGTAAATTTATCGATATTATTATTTGTATTTAAAATTTTGAGATCTGGATTATGTAATTAAAATATTGTTCCTCATAAATTTGTTTCAGTAATGAAAATTGTAATAGAAATAAAGTTTACAAAATTATGAATTCCAATTTTAATCACGAACCTAATAATCTTCATTGTAAATTTTAGCATTTTTTATTTATAGTCTTTCTTTTTGGCCTTAACCGTTGAACCATGGGTGCACCCAATTATAAACAAGCCTTCTCTTGGTCTTTCTCCTTCCATTCTTCCCTCAATTATAATCTTTGCTAATGCTTGTTTTCTTATCTGATGACCGTAGAATTTCAGCTCCCTTCTCTTGATGATCTCTTCTATTGATTTCGGTCTTTTACCTAGTATTTCTGTCACTCTCCTCCAAACAAAGTCATTTAACTTCTTTTCTTTCCACGTGATCTTCAGCATTCTCCTGTAGAACTTCATTTCAAACGCTTTAAGTCTATCAATGCTCTTCTGATTTATTGTCCAACTCTCGCATCCATTGTTGCCTAGACAATAGCCTTAGTGATCTTCAATCTGCTCTTGAGATGGATTTCTTTGAGGTTAAAAACTGTGCTAAGTTTAATCATTGCGCTTGTTGATATACCAATCCGGCTTCTGATTTCTTCTTCGCTTCCCTCATTCTCTGTGATAGTATAGCCTAAATATTTGAAACTCTTAACTTGTTCAAGCTTGTCCCCTTCAATGAAAATCTCCAGTTTAATCTCGTTGTTATGGTATCCTGAAACCATTACTATGCTTTTTTGTCTGTTGATTTCCATTCCAAATTTATTTGACGCTTTGTGTAATCTGTTCGTAAGTTCCTGAATCTCTGCCTCATCTTTGCCGATTAGGTCTATGTCATCAGCAAATCGTTGGTTGGTTATTCTTGTTTCTCCGCAGCTTATTCCAACATCGTCTAGATCGTCTATTGCTTCTATAACAATTCTCTCAAGAAAAAAGTTGAACAGTGTTGGTGAAAGAATGCAACCTTGTCTTACTCCTATTGATGATTTAAACCAGTCGATAAATTGCTCACTTGTCAACACTTGTCTTTGCGTCTTCGTAAAGGCTCTTAATAATATTCGTGATATATTTTCCTATGTTGTGTTTATTCATTGTGTGCCATAGTGCTTCGTGCCACACCCTGTCAAAAGCTTTTTTGAAATCTATAAAGTTATGACAAATTATTCGTTTGTGGTCTCCTGTTTTCTCACAAATCAGTTTTAATTTGGTTATCTGCTCCGGTCCCTTCTGAAGCCTGCTTGCATCTCGCTAAGAACTTCATCCTTTGTAACACTTTCAACAAAACCTTTGAGGCGTGACTGATCAAACTAATCGTTCTAAAGTCGCTGCACTTTTTACTATTTGCTTTCTTCAGTATTGGAATGAGGATAAATTCAGTCCATTGATAGGGTCAAACTCCACTTTTTAAAATTTTGTTGCATATTGCATGGAGAATGGTCACTGTATTTTCGCTTCCATTCTGAATTAGTTCCGCGCTAATGTTGTCCATTCCTGGGCTTTTGTTCCTCTTCAGACCTTTTATGGCAGCCTCTACTTCTGATCTTAAAATTTCGCATTCATGAAATTTATGGTAATTGTAAATTATTAAATTGTTATTGGTTACAGGTCTTTTTAAATAATATTCTTTAAATTCTTTCAAAAAACAATTCAAAAAATTCTGCACCAAAAAGACCGATTCCCAATTTTATTAAATAAAAAAAATAAATAAAAAAGTCCGGCGCCAAAAGGTCCTGATTCCGGTTTCATTTGATGTTTTTTTAATGAAAGTTATATTTTCATTTTGTCTCAAAACAATTATATATTAAATTAAAATTTATGAATTAAATATGATTTTTGATTTGTTTTGTGTTTAAATAATAGTTACAAAATATTTTTTTAGTTTATTTATTATTTTCCAAATATTAAATTTCACATTTCATAAAAGAATTTAAAATTTACTTCAGTAATAAAAGAATTAATTAATTATTTTATTGTGTTATTCTAAGTATTCTTCTTCTACTACACATACATTGGAGAGACTTCGCGTCATCTCTGTAAGAGAATCCAGAAACATAGTCATAAGGAAAGTGGAAGTAATATTGCTGGACATAGTAAACATTGCAAAGGGGAGATAAACATCCATAACTTTAAAATTCTGTGCACTCAATTTAAGAATTACTGGGAGAGAGTGACATGTGAAGCGTTATATATAAGATCTTTGGATCTTAAAATTAACGTTCAAAATGCACTATCGACAACTTTATTGAGGGTTTTTAAGTGATTTATTGATAACGTATTGATTGCATAATCATTAGCGGCAGTATATAAGTCCATTTCTTTTATAAAAAATTAGTTGTCCTGTCGATGACGGTTGATCCGTCGAAATTAATAAACATTTTCAATTGGCTTTCGATTTTTAATTTTAACGAATTGCCATTGTTTTTCAAATTCATTTACCATTTCTTTTTTAATTCATTTTTGTCTTTATAATAAAAAAATTGAAAGTAATAAAATTATTATTGAAAAGAAAATATGTTACTCAAAATAAAAAAATATTATTATAAAGACAAAAATGAATTAAAAAAGAAATAGTAAATGAATTTGGAAAACAATGGCAATTCGTTAAAATTAAAAGTCGAAAGCCAATTGAAAATGTTTTCAATTTCATCAATTATCAATTCTGTCCGATTATATTTATTAATTATAATTAGTTATGATCATCGATTATTGATCTATCTGGCTTTGTGTCGTTGCAGATCATCAACACGGCACAGCCGAGCCGCAAATTGACAATCAAACCCTCTAAATTCATACTCGGCATGCCGATTACATGCGTGCGGTACACGCCCGTGAGGTTCGATCGAATTCTGGCGTGCTCGCCCAGTGGACACGTGTATATGAGCCAGGCAGAAAAGGAGGGCTTTGAGACGCTCATTACCGGTTTATGATGCTGATTATTGTCATTTATTTGCTATTATTTACTGTAATTATGGGGCACGACAATCAAGTCTCTGTATCATTTTTTTCGAACTTAAATTTTTAATATAATTTAAAATTTGTAAAATACATTTTCAAAAAATTAAAAATTCAATTTTTTAAAGTATTATTTAAAATATTTGACCTAAGTTTTTAATTTGATTTTAATCGTAAATAATTTTTAATTATTTAAATCTCGATGAGCGAAATAAAAATTAACTAATTCTTCCTACTCAAAAAATTAGGTCTCAGATTGTTTGTCGATATTTTCTTATATTATTTTATATTTTATTATAGTAATTTTTTGTAAAATTTACTTGATTTTTTTAAATTTTTTCTAAATTTTACTGAAATTTTTATTTTCGTCTAAATTTTATTGGATTTTTAAAATTTTTTTCCAAATTTAACTGGAGTTTTTTATTTATTCTAAAATTGACTTGAATTTTTAATTTTTTTAAATTTTATTTGAATTTTTAATTTATTCTAAATTTTACTTGAATTTTTAATTTATTCTAAATTTTATTGGATTTTTAAAATTTTTTTCCAAATTTAACTGGAGTTTTTTATTTATTCTAAAATTGACTTGAATTTTTAATTTTTTTAAATTTTATTTGAATTTTTAATTTATTCTAAATTTTACTGGAATTTTCATTTTTATTTTTATTTTCATTTTATTTGAATTTTTATTTTTTTTCTAAATTTTACTGGATTTTTCATTTTTTTTCTAAATTTTATTTGAAGTTTTAATTTATTGTAAATTTTACTGGAATTTTCATTTTTATTTTCATTTTATTTGAATTTTTATTTTTTTCTAAATTTTATTTGAATTTCTATTTTTTCTAAATTTTACTTGAATTTTTATTTTTTTCTAAATTTTATTTGAAGTTTTAATTTATTCTAAATTTTATTTGAATTTTTAATTTATTCTAAATTTTATTGGATTTTTTATTTTTTTCTAATTTTTATTTGAATTTTTAATTTAATCTAAATTTTACTTGGATTTTTATTTTTTTCTAATTTTTATTTGAATTTTTAATTTATTCTAAATTTTACTGGAATTTTCATTTTTTTCTAATTTTTAAGTTATTCTAAATTTTTATTTGAATTTTTTATTTTTTATTTTCATTTTATTTGAATTTTATTTTTTTCTAAATTTTACTTCAATTTTTATTTTTTCTAAATTTTATCTGAGTTTTTAATTTACTCTAAATTTTAATTTCCGAGACTTAATTGTCTTGCTCCGGTAATTATTGATATCATTATTATTCATTAATTAATAAATTAATAAATCACAGTTACTCCCGGTTATTACAAACTGTCTGTTGCCTAGGCGAAAGTTCGTAATAACCGATAGTCACTCTACGGTACTCGGATTCGTAACTCGACGAGTCAACGTTTTTAAAGTTAAGCAAAAACCAGAAAAATAATTTGTTAATGTCTCATAAAAAATAAAGCGATACCATTGGAAGACATGAAATAATATCAAGTTTATTTTACGACATGATTTGGATTTGGATGGATTTACTGCCAGCCCATCTCTGCACAGTCGCGCTTGCTTCAAAATAACATTATCCGAGGCAGATTGTGTGTTGGGATCAACAGAATCTAGTTGAGAGCTCGAGTGTTGTATTAGGTTCTTCGCAAGAGCAATGCAGCTTTTTGAACGTAAACTTCAAACAAATGTAACTCAGCACAGAATAAACTTCATTAATCGAAATAAAAACCATCAGAATCAATACGTTTTTGCCAACTGGAAACAAGTTTATTGACGCAAGTTTATTGTAGAACTCCTGAGTTCTGGATGCGATGAAAGCGTTAAAGGCGTCTTTGGCATCGTCTTGGCTTTTGAAGCATTCTTCCTGGAGGAAGTTGTCCAGATGCTTGAAAAAATGGTAGTCGGTGGGCGAGAGGTCCGGTGAGTAGGATGGATGAGGCAGAGTTTCGTGGAGGAGAATTGGCCCCTTCATATTGACCAATCTCGGGCACATACGTCGGAGCTCGTGATGCATTTTGTCAATTTTTAGGCAGTACTTCTCTGCGGTGATCGTTGCACCCGTATTCAGAAAGCTGTGACGGATGAGACCGGATGTAGACAACCAAACAGTCACCATAACCTTCTTTTGGTGGAGTTTCGGTTTAGGAAAGTGGTGAGGAGCCTCATCGCGGTCCAACCATTTTGCAGAACGTCATCGATTATCGTACAGAATCCATTTCTCATCACACGTCACAACCCGATCGAGAAACTAGTCGTTCTTGTTGCGCTTAAGAAGCGCGGAAGACACCCGAAAACGACGATTTTTATTGACTTTCGTTCAATTGGTGAGGCACCCATTTATCGAGCTTTTTCGACTTTCCCATTTGTTTCAAGTACCGAGCAGCGGTTTAGGGATCAACGTTAAGCTCTTCTGCGAGTGCTCGAACAGTTGTGTGTGGATAGACTTCACCAGCTCCTTTAATTCGTCGATAAAAGAATTATCTAAAGAAGCGGATTTTTCTAATTTTTTTCAAAAAATTGGTTTTTTCAAAGTTTTAGAGAAAATCCGTTTTTTTCATCCTTTTTGATTGATATATTTTTTGAATAATTATTCCAGTTCCAAGCAATAAAGGGAAAAATAACACAATAATATTTAATGTTTCAAGAACCCAATCGGTGTAAATTAATTAACTATTTTTTTAAAAATTAAATATTGATTTAAAAATTGTAGTTATTTAATAAAAACCGATTTTGCTAATTTTAAATGATAAAATTTAAACGTGACTAAAATCAGAAACCAAGAAAACTTGAAGGAATGCATAGAAATGATCTCACGTAAATATATATGTTAGGTTGATTAACAACGATTTTAATTTCGAATAGTACATCTTTCTCAAACACGGCCTTTTTGAATAATTTTTAACTCTTCAATTACAGTAAAACCCATATAAGGCTCCCTCTTTATAGGATGTAATTCTCTATAAGGAACAATATTTTTTATGTTAAAAAAAGAAAATATGTTAAACAATGAGATTAATAAACGATTAAAAACTACCTCTCTAGAAGCGACTATTCTTATTGTTAAGAGAACTCACACATTTGACAGAACATTGATTACATTTTCAAGTTTGATCATCTTCATGACAATCGCTAGTATCGCTCGCACTTAAATCCATCACTCGATGTTTAATACTCCTCCTTACAATATGAACTAACTTAAAGAAAATTATTTTATTTAAATTATTTAATTTAAATTTTATTGGCTAAAATAAAAATACTAATTTTTAAACATAATTTGATTTTAATTATTTTAAATTTTATTAAAATAAAATCAATAAAATTATTTAAAAGTTACAATAATAAAAATTAAAAATTTGTATATTAAATCTAAATTTAAATAAATTAGTTTCAGATTATAAGAATTAAAATATTGATCATCCATCTGATTAGGAGAGGCACAATCCCAAATCAACATACAACATTTAAACATGCAAACACTACACAAAAACATCCACACACCGAATATTCCTCACACTTATAGAGAGGTTTTACTGTACTTTCCACATAATCTCATGTGGTATCCCTAAGGAGACTAGATGTCCTACTTTTTCACAATTTGTCCCGTGTCCCGTGACGTTTTGCAAAAGTTCCGACTTTTAGAATAATGTTAAATTTTATATTTATGAAAATCATTGTTTTGCGTTCTAATAATCCTACGGGCTACGACGACTAACATATTGCTTTTGTTACCCAGTTACATTGTATTTGTCTCTCAGATGATACACTTCGTGTTCGTACTGCTTTGCTAGCAAGCTAATTAAACAAATGAATATTACAAATCTTCTACTTACCATAGAAAATTAAGATAAGTAATTTATATATATATTTCATAAATATATAAATTTTCTTAAACTAAGCTTAAAATACTCATAATATTCATATTTTATATTGATGACAAAAGGTATCACCGACCTTAACCTCAAAAAGAAATTTTAGAAAGAAATATACGAATAAGATTTTGTAAATTTTTTAAGTCAATCAAACTAATTTCGTTATAAACAACAATAAAATATGTTCATGAAAATTTTTGTTGATACTCCCCCTCCTTCAGAGTTGTCCCGCTTTGTCTATCTAAAAATCTGGTCACCTTAGGCAGGGTTTTTTAAGGTTTCCAGCTGGGTGTAACCTAAGAAAATGTGGGTGTACAGTATAACATATTTATTTTTACTCAAAAATTGTTACATCACATATTTACACTGGATTTAAAGGGTTAAGAACAAAAGAATGTCTTATACTTATTAAATAAATATACTGATGCGAGAGCGTGCGTAGCCTGGCTACAGCACCCAGTAGTCGTAGGGTCGCGGGGAAAAATTTAATTTTAATTTACTCGAAATTCTCTTGATTTTCTGATTTAATGTTTTCATCTCCGACCGCGGACGTGAATCGATTTCTTTCGATCGTGGACTTTCGACAGTAAAATTATAAATATCAAATTAATCACGATTGGACATTTTTTTAAATGGGAAGCGGATAACTCGTCAATACTCTGTCTTTATTTCGACACAAAATAATCAAAACCGTTATGAAAATATGAGTCAATAAAATTGCAAAAATCCATTTCTCTTTTTGCCAATCGATCAGTGAAAAATACAAAATGAAATTCGTGAAATCATCGAATGATGGTAAACTGAAATCAAACAAATTCATATTTATCGCTGAAATGATTTGGATTCAAAATAATTCAATTACAATGGCGACTTATAAATTCAACAAAAAACAAAACAACGAATTGCGCCAAAATAACTTTATTTCAATTAATTCAAAAAGACAACAAACCACACAATGACGACATCAATAAATTCAACCTTTCGAGGTTCGCCAAAACATTTCATTTATTTCGATAAAACAACTCACATTCAATTAAAAATTTAAATAATAAAATAAATATTTTTTTCCTTTTATATTTTAAAATTCCAATTAATAAATACAATTATAAATGACCTTGTATAGGAGCGTGTATGTGCTAGAGGGAAAGAGAGTAAGTGGAATAGCAGTGTCTGTATGTTAGTTTCTATAAATAGCTAAATTTTTGGGTATCATCTACCCAAGTTGGGTCTTATGAACCTCGGCTTTAGGTATCCCTAATTCCAATTACAGACGTCTATGAACAGTTTTTGCATAATTATTGGTACTTGTAGTGTCCTTTCGAATAAATAAACAAATAAATATTTTTTTGTGAAATCAGTTGGTTGTTCGGATCCAGTATCATTTTGAGCCGAGATAATTATATAAATAAAAAATTAATATATAAAAATATTTTTTAATAAAAAAATAATAATAAATTTGACAAAAAATGATCGAATAATTGAAATTTAAAATAAAAAAAGTAACTAAATTAACTTGCTTAAGTAAGACAATTTCCAAACATTATTTATCCACAAAAGAAGATTTCTTTTTCGGTTTCATGATTTAATTAAAATAAAATCAACAAAGGATTTTATAAAAGAAAAAGAGGCTAATTTTTCCGTTATCACTGAATAATAAGTTTTCATTAAATAAGGCAACATGTTTTAATGTGGTTAAAAAATAATATTATTTATATTATTTGTCAAGATTTAAATGAATTTTCTTTTCAGCCAGAAATACAATGAGGTAGGACATTCTTTTGTTGAATGCTCTTGTAATGTTTGTCTTACTGAAATAACTTTATTCTCTTATCATTCGGAATAATTAATTGTTTCAGTTTCTTTTCTCACTGTTCACAATTTGTTGATTTCACAACACTATATATTATCGATAATTCCTGATTCTGGAATTTTGTAGCAATGAATCCTCTCGATAATGAACATTAACGACAACATTTTTTGTATTTTAATGAAAATAACATTTTTATTCGTGGGAAGAGATAGAAGACAGAAGAAGCCAAATCAGACGAATAAGGTGTATGTTTTTCTTCAGTATATTCAATTTTTCCTTTCCTACCGAACTTATATGATGACTTGATGTATTATTCTGACAAAAAAGGATCTTCCTTTATAAATCTGGTCTTTCTTCACGAATATTTTTTATCCACTTCGTCGAAAATCTTAGTGTAATATTCATTTGCCGTCCCAAAACACTGATGTCATAATGTATATTGCCTTCTTTGGTGCTTGAGGACTCTTAATTGTTTTGACAGTTGCTTAGTATCAACAGTTTAATAGTGACGAATTATTTGATGAAATTTGTTTTACTTGAATTAAAACGATCTATACTCTCTTAAAAATTCTCATTTTCTGACGGTTTTGATCTATTGTCAAAATGTGGGACACTCATGTTTTGAAAACTTTTTAATCTACATCTGAAATATGAAATGTTCTTCATCTGAGATTCCGATATCATTAGAATTTTTGGAGACCTTTAATTGGCGATTATACATAACCATATCGTAGACGTTTTCAATGATTTCAAGCACTGTGACAGGTGTTGGTCGTTCACTGTGTTGATAATAATTTGGGCTCTCACTTTTACTTTGTTTAAATGAAACTGAGTGTCCTAAAAATCATGTTTGTCTTTATAAATTAATGCTGAAATCCATTTTTCCCATTATACCTTATAATAGCGCGAGTTTCAGTTTTACTGATTTTACAAAACTTACGAAACTAGCTTTATTTAAAGCGTGTCATTAAAACTGTTTTACAGAACAATATCAAATTTAACATTTTAGCACAAGATAATTGATCTCAACTATTGTTCATATTTTATTGGATTGGTGTTGTCATTTGTGCTTCATTCCACTTCTTAACTATCCTATCCTGATGATTTCAAGAACCATTATTATGGATAATCTGATTTTGATGAATTATCATGAATACAAACATGATGATACTAAGTGACATAACCATAGTGGACCACATCCATAGTATAAAACGGGTCTACCCCAAAATCCCGACAGGCCAAAATCCCGACAGGTCAAAATCCCGACAGACCAAAATCCCGACAACCCAGAATCCCGACCACCCAAAATCCCGACAGCCAAAAATCCCGAAAGCCAAAAATCCCGACAGCCAAAAATCCCGACAAAATTTTATCGACCATTTGATTGAAAATTTTTTGAAAGTCTATTTAAAATTTCTTGTCGTTTAGTTGCTGTTTTCTCAATTTTGTCGAAAAAACGGTTTTTTCAATATTTTGTCAAGGAAGAACTGCAACAACATTTTGTGATGGGAAGCATATCCTGAAAAACTTTGTTTTCCATAGTCATGTTCCACAAACTAGTTCTGCTGCCATCACAAACGTCCTCAATCAGATGAAGGAAAATGTGAAGCAAAATCAAGATTTGCCATGCCAGATTATTCAGAAGACTTTAGTGACAATTAATTCCGAGAATGCACCATACATGCCATCCAAAAATGCATTGCGAAAAAAGAATTGCTTATGTTCGGAAAACAGAGAGACCACCAGAACCACAATCACTTGACGATCTAATCATCCCAGAAGCATTTCGTCGTAATTTGAACAACGAACTCTTTCTTGTAAGAGACTCTAAGGTGGCACAAGAAAGAATTATTCTTTATACAACGAAATTAAATGTTCATCGTATTTATTGCGCTCCGTATTGGTTAATGGACGGTACATTTAAAAATGTACCTAATATTTTCTTTCAGTTATATACAATTCACGCCCCAGTTGGTGGCGATAACTATCGAATTCTCCCACTAGTTTATGTTTTAATGACAAGCAAGCGCTAAGATAACTACAAACGATTATTCTAAGATCTAATTGATTTTGCCCAGGAAAATGACATTGACCTAAAACCACAAGTGATTTCGACGGATCTCGAACTTTCGGACATTAATGCATTGAAATGCGAATTTCCTGCAGCTCGTAATAAAGTGTGTTTTTTTCACATTGGACAGTATTTCTGGAGGAAAGTCCAAGGTAGTGGACTGGCTTCTCAATATGGTAATGATGAAGAATTTAGTTTGCTGCTTAGACATATTTGTGCCTTGGCGTTTCTTCCTCCAGATGAGATACCAAAAGCGTTTGATATTTTGAAACAAAATTTACCACAACAAACTAAGGATGTCGTGGATTGGTTTCAAAATTATTATATACATGGAAGAATTAGAAGACATATGCGTGATGGCACAGTTGTTCGTGCATCACCTTTATTTCCACCAACAGTATGGACGGTTTATGATTCTATTAAACAAGGCATTCCACGTACTCAGAATGTCGTAGAAGTTTGGCATCGAAGAAGGGAATGCCTTATTGTACGAGCACATGTTGGATTTTACAGGTTAATTACTGAATTTCAGAAAGAACAACAGCAAGTTAATATTCAGGCAGAATGTATACTTCGAGGAGAGCCTACTACAAAGCCCAAGAAATCATTAGTCGACAGAGAAAATAGAATAATGACAGTAATTAAAAGTCATGGTACTGGAACAATAATGGAATATTTGCGTGGGATTGCGCACATTTTGTCATTTTAAATGAGATTTTTGATTGACTTCTTTCGTATTTATATTTTTGTTTTTTTGAATTTTGAAGTTATTATTTTATTTTTTATTTGAAGTTATTATTAAAAAAAATTAAAAAAGTAAAATAATTTTAATTATATACTAAAAATTAATATTGTAAGTTATACGATATCTATAAACATTTTTTATTTTTTGGGTTTGTGGGATTCATTTGGAATTTTGGCTGTCGGGATTTTGACCCACTCCCATTCCAAACCTAACAAATCATTACATCTATTTATGCAACACTAATTATTTCAATTAATATGTGTAAGGATTTTGAATTAATGTATTGCATCGATCATCTCCGGAATTGATGGAGTCTCGAAGTTTGACGTCCAGTTACAAAAGACTTAAGTGGAAACTCTCCATTACTTCTACATTGCAATAATGACCAGCTTGAATTTTTTCATCTTTTCTGAAGGATTGATTTACTAAATGTACTTGAGAACCTCACATTGAACACTTCTAATAGGGATATGCTCTCGTAAGATGTTCAAAAATTTTCCTAATGTGTACGGTGACTATATTCATTTGTTAGCTATAAACAATACATTTCCATATTCTATTTTCTCCATTGACTGTCTGTAACACGCGAAAAGTTTATTTTCAAAACAATGTTTAATTGATAATATTTAAACAAAATATTTATCAAAAAAGTAAATATTAAATATTTCAAATAATTAAAATATCTAATATCCA
>MQRK01116691.1:0-11682 GCA_001938485.1 Girardia tigrina
TTTCTTGATTCCATAGATGTTTTATTGAGTCATTTATCATTAGTAAAATTTGTTAAACAGGAGATAATAATTAATAAATACGTTTATTCAATATACTTCCACATTACTATCACCAAGAAGATTTTTTTAATATAAATCTTTTCCATTTTCTGTGAAAGGAAATTTTCAAAAATATTATTTTTTCTAAAGAAAATGTGTTAGACCAGCCTTCCCCTATTGTATACTTAACAACATAAGTTACATTGGTATACATTGAATAATAGGCTTTGTATCAGATAGAAACTATGAAATATACAAAAGTATTCATATTCTTTCATATGGCTTCAGATTATTATAATACAAATTTTAACACAAGAACACACTTTGGCTTTGCTCTTAAGAATATCCTAGTACAGTGATTAAGCTTTAGAAACACTTAGGCTATATGGAAAGAAGTAGTTGAATATCCGTTAATCTATCGTACTTTCCAGTCAGAATACTAATATTTTTATCAGGATCACTCAAATCGATGTTAGAAACAATCAGTGTTTACTGTTCCTATTTTGTGATCAATAGGCATAAATAACTGTAACCATCTATCCGTTCCTGTATTCTCAGACATTTGAGTAGAATACCATATGAATAAGTTCTATTTAATAAACCAAGGATGGGCTTTTAAAATACTGCGTTTTACTGTCCATTCACAAATTTTGGTCCTAAAAGTATGTCTTTCTCCTTCGATTTTCGACTCGGGAATTGACGGAAATATTAAAGATTCTTGGATTTTCTTCCATAATTTCGCTTTTAATGTCGTTCGAGCCGACTTTAGCGATCCCGAAGCAGAAGCAGTACTTCGTGCACACTGATAATTGACGAATTCCTTCTCTAAAATCCTCGTATTCGATGTCGGGGGATGAGATTTTGTTTTCATTTAATTTTTATTTTCTTATTTCTCATAAACGAAAAGAAAATCGATGATTAAATAAATTTTATTAGTGACCAAATTCCAATATAAAAATAATTCGTTTTAAAACGAATCCAAGAAAAAAAAACAATTTTAAATGTTTTTTTCCTAAACCTTTTTTAATAAATAATTTTTACTCTTTTAATTTGAATGAAAATTTTAATTCATTCCGAAACACTACGTGTAAAAAATATTAATTTTTTATTACTTAACAAAACTAATTTACATTTAAAATTATATTTGGATTTTGCAAACCTTATTCGTTACAGTTTACATGAGCTTACTTAAACTACGCAGTGACTTACTAATCAATAACTTTTTTTTTGCAAAAAAACTTTCTTGGTGGGGGTAAAATAAAATCGACATTTAATTGATTAATATCTTTAAAATTCGATTCAGTGTAAAATCCCAGAGAAATATAAAACGAAATTGTATAAAAATAAAAATTTCGTGACCTGTTTTGCTTATTCGATCGACGGAAAATATATCTTCACCGGAAACAAATGTGGTCAACTGATTAAATGTAAAATAGTTGTTTGTGAAATAAAGGTATTATCATTTGGACTAGGGAATGTATCTACTGGTCAAATTGAAGTGAAGATTAAAGGCGGTCGGAGATTCTCTGATCATCCGTATCACAAATCACGAATCACGTCTATCGCGGTGAATGAAGAATTTGTGGTAAAGAACCTAAATTTGTCCTGACTAAAGAAATAAATAAAAACAATCAATTTAGGTATCTGGAGATTTGGAGAAAAAGATATTTGTATGGAGTCTCGATTTAGAACACAAGAAAACTCTCAAGAAACATTCAGCAGAAATAACGGTTTAATTTTACTAATAACTGATGATTAAGACTTATTTTCTACCGATCTAGAGCTTGGCTTTTAGAAGAAACACGCAACAATTGTTTTCCGGTGACAGAAAGGGCGTCATTTTTGTTTGGGATTTGACACTGATGAATACGATAGAAGAATTGTAATATTTGAAACATATTGTTTATCATATTTATTATTTAAAATCAGTTTATCTTGTCTAATTTCTATCTATAATATTTTCATCGCTGAATAATATACGATACTGACCAAAACTTTAAAAAAATTTATTCGCAATTTGATACTCAGTTTCAATTAAATCATCATGCTAAAATGCCACCGTAAACACCAATAATGCCAAAAGTTGAAACGTCAGTGAACGAACAGCGTACCAAATCAGCGGAAAAAATCACACAAAGGAAATTATATTCCACACACTTTAGGAAGCTTGAATGAACAAACAACTTTAATCTATTCGCTGCGAAAATTGTACTTCATTTTTGGTCAATTTTATCTTATATTTCATATATGTGAATTTTATTTCATATATGTGACCAAAGCTGAGAAAGGGATCACAAGTAGAAAACTGAGTTAAGATTGCAACGTTGTACGTCTCATAATAGTTAACAACTGTGCAAAAAATCATGCTGATATTCCATCATTTGACTCTTCTACATATATTAATGAACAAACAATTTTAATCTATTCGCTGCGAAAATTGTACTTCATTTTTGGTCAATTTTATCATTATTTATGAAATGAGATCATCCTTCAAAATAAATAATCGTCAAAACCGCTACTTATCAACATGGAAATCCACGAAATAACTTTTGCACTGGTAATCATATCTTAAGATAGAACTTGACAATCAAACTTACTCTTCTGACCTCTTAAACACTTTTTAAAGTAGAAATTATGTAATCTTTGAGCATTTGCGTTGAGAAATGACAAAAATGTTTTTCATATTTTTACTTTTTATATATTATTTGGTCAGTATAGTTTAAAAAGACAATTTTTTTTGATGAATTAACTGCTGCCGTTACACGAATAAAGTTTCAAATCTTTCAATGAAATAATTGAGACTGATGGTTCAAATCGATTATCTTTGTCAGTTCAAAATAATTTTAATTTGTCACATAATTCAGTCAGTTATCTCTACAAAAATACTAGACTTTTTTTCATTCATTCATAGCAGAACTCTACTTAACCGAGAGTGTTTGTGTTATCTTTTTTAAAATGGAAAATTACTATTACATATTTTAATAAATTTATTATGTTATTAGTAACTATTTAAATATTTTGTAGAAGGGAAATAATTTGCAATTAAATAGTTACTGATAACAGAATTTTTTTATAAAGCATAGAAGGAAAAACACAACAAAGCATGGGCTTAAGGGTTTCATAGACCGGAATCCGTACATTAATGATTGAAACATTATTCTTTTTATTTAAATTAGATTTATAAAAATTTTGCTTATAAAATCTAATTTATGATGAACTTTCAAATTCTTTAATAATTACTGATAAATTTAAAAAACAATCGCAATATTTTTTTTTTAAAATAAGAAAACGCCATTTTTATTAACGCAATATATTTCGACGGAATATTATCGTCATTATCAGGCGATTTTGATTGTGGTTGTAAATTTCATATATGTGACCAAAGCTGAGAAAAGGGATCACAAGTAGAAAACTGAGTTAAGATTGCAACGTTGTACGTCTCATAATAGTTAACAACTGTGCAAAAAATCATGCTGATATTCCATCATTTGACTCTTCTACATATATTACAATATTCATATTCGTAAAAACTCGTTTTTGAGAAAACGCGAATTGAAACATTATGTTTATTAAAATCACTGCTACACACACAAATTACACGAGTAGTTAAGGTCTATAAATAGATCAGAACAACAAATGATACATACTGTATTCAGGGGCAGGGATTGACCTATTGAAATAGATAGAGAACTACTTTTGCCCCATTTTTGACCAATCCACTATTACAGGCGATTTCTGGACTTTCTGTGCAGCGACTTGTGGTCCCTTTTCTCAGCTGCGGTCACATATGTTAAAATGATGATTACACAATCAATTGTGTAAGTACTGTTTCACGCAAAAACTTTCAATAAAGTTATATGTAGCAATTTCAAAACTATTGGGAAAAAGTCTTGTGTGAGGCATTAATAATTAAAGCGGTTAATCCAGCAATTAATGTCCACTCATCAACTTTATTGAAAGTTTTTGTGTGAAACAGTAATTAGATAATCACTCGATGATGGCGGATATTCCGTCGCAAATATATTGCGTTAATAAAAAATTGTATTCGAAAATAGCGTTTTCTTATTTTTTAATAATTATTATCATTTTTGATTTGTCGCCATTCTGGAATTTCTTTAATGTTTTTTATATTCTCATTTATACATTTCTTTCCAACGATAGACATAAATAACTTTTGGGATTTAAAAAGAACTTATTTTTAAAATACTTATAGATTTCACAAAAATATGTGTCTTGATCTATATAAATCTAAATAAAATAATTTAAAGATGTAAAGTATTTTTGATTTTTTTTAATTTAATAATAATAACTTGTTAATTAATAACTTGTTTTAATGGTTCTTTTTTATCGAATTTTCGCGTCACAGAATCGGTCACACTTCAC
Source organism: Girardia tigrina (assembly GCA_001938485.1). Lineage (NCBI taxonomy): Eukaryota > Metazoa > Platyhelminthes > Tricladida > Dugesiidae > Girardia > Girardia tigrina. Next base: position 4,423 of record MQRK01116691.1, read on the forward strand.
CGATTATGGAAGTCGATAGTAACCTCTCTAACGTATGCCTGTCTTGCTCGAGTATTGCCGATCCTTGTGTCAAATTATGGAAACTCGATAAAGAATCAATGATTTCTTACACACTTCCAAAAAAAGATTATGAGTATGATGTTTTCCTGTAGTTTATTTAATTTAAATAATGTTTTAAGACTATCGCTTGACTGTGTCTCGATGATAAATGATCGATATTTCCTCGCTGGTTCTTTTAACAAGTATTTTGATAGTGATAAATGTCGTGCGGTTAATGAATGATTGTAGTAAGATTTATTTGTGGGACGGTGTGAATAAGAAGTCGCCGATTTGTGTTGTCTCTCCGGCACATGATCTACCAACAGATAAGAAGCTTGTAACCGGGAATGACATCAATGTCGTATCAATCCGGGCATTAAAACATTCAAATGTGTTTGCCAGTGGCTCAAACATGAGCCAGGTCAAAGTGTGGAGTCTGGTGGATGGCAAGGGTGACTCTATCGATATTCAATTACTCTTCGTTATGCCGAATATTGTAAGAATTTGAGACGCACTAACTGATACTATAATTGATCGTTTGTATTTCTAGGTCGGATGTATCAACTCGTTACAATGGAGTCCGGATGGGAAAGACCTTGCGGTAGCTGTCTCTGAATGCCACAAGAGACTGAGCATGCAGAAGAGATGTCCTGGTGCTAAGGGCGCTGTCATCATTTTCAATGTCTTTAAATAAATGCTTTACATTGACTCCTGTATAGTACTTTGATTTGATTATAAAAAATCGGTTTTCACCATTCTTTTTTAAAATTGTTTTGGTTCAAATGATTAAGGGTTTATTCTACCATGTTTTATTTTGATCTGCGATATTTATTAAAAGGAATTTTTGAGTAAAAATTAATGTTTTGAATGCTCAATAACAACTTTATTTTATATTCAGTTTTTTAATCGTCCACATCTGTGGAGTTTCTTTTTGACCTTGGACCGTGGGTGCACCCAATTATAAACAAGCCTTCGCCACACCTTTCTATTTGTAGTTTCTTTTCTCAGACATTCCATACTCAGTCCAGTCCATTCTTTTAAATCGTCCATCCATTGCCTCTTCGGTCTTCCTCTTGGTCTTTCTCCTTCCACTCTTCCCTCAATCATAACCTTTACTAGTGCTTGTTTTCTTATTTGATGACCGTAGAATTTCAGCTTCCTTCTCTTGATCATCTCATCTATTGATTACGGTCTTTTACTTAGTATTTCTGTCACTCTCCTCCAAACAAAGTCATTTGTCTTCTTTTCTTTCTATGTGATCTTCAGCATTCTCCTGTAGCACTTGATTTCAAATGCTTTAAGTCTATCCATGCTCTTCTGATTTATTGTCCAACTCCCGCATCCATAGAGGAGTGTTGCCCAGACTGATTTCTTCTTCGCTTCCCCCATGCTCTGTTGAGTTTAGTTAGAACGTAATTTGAACTTATTTTCGTAAATTACACTGGAGGAAATGCTTTTAACAGCTTGTAGTAGTGAATTTGGCGTTTCTTTTCCCTCTGAGACGATAATATATATTTTATTTATCTGAAAATTATATTTCAAGGGATGAACGTTATTAAATGTCACAATGGGAATTACTGTTATTTTAAAAGATACTTTTTAAGTAAAAAACATGTGAGACACAGAAATCTGTTTAAGGTAATTTTTCAATTTAAATAATTTCTCAAATATGGATATTTATTAAAATACATAATCATAAAAATTATTCCAATTGAAAAGCGGTGGTTGTTTTGATATGCTCATTATTTCCGCTAATTCACAAAAAGTCCAGAATTATCACACTGACATGTATCAAAATATATCAAAGGCATAATAAACATGTAAATGGTTGATTTATGATGAAAAGTAATAGTCTGAAGTATCTTGTATAAACTGTTAAATTAATTAGATTTGTATGTGCTACACACCGATAACAAGGAGGACTTTTAAGGCAAGAATGTCACTCAAGCAAGAAATGCGATGTTTACAAAGAAAATGCTTTAGCTGATAGAACAAGTACAAGTAGTTTTCTAAGTTTAGAGATCGTTATTTTAACCTCAAAACGCAGAGTGAACTGGCAGATTCTCCAACACTGAGGCTGACCAACTCAAGAACCTGATCGGGGAATCAAAATAAACACAGTCATTATATTAGAAATTATTTATGAAAAAGAAAAGCGTAAATTACGAATCATAGTCACTCCTAAAAAGATTTTTAACTGATGAGTTTCTGTACGAATTTCTAAAAAGGAAAAACAATGCGGGGTTTTTAATAGTATAAGTTAGTACAAAAAGTATGGAAGTATTTACCTATTCCATTCTCATTAAGAAAAAAACATGACCCAACATTTATCATTTACTCGGGGAAAATGCCGCTATAATCCATTTCCCACTGTTTTACTAAATTTCCCGCACGGTCTGGCACTAATGCTCGTATTTCTATTAAATTTGACACCGGAGAATCTTCGCCATTTCGAGAAAGAAAACAAAGCGATTATCACAAAAAGATCTAAACTAAAAGAAGCACAGTACTTTGAATCCGAGCTTCCATCTCTCGGACCATTGCGCGCCCCTGATACCAATTACTGGTCGTTCCATCCAGTAACCCCTTTACCGTGTGTCACGAGTTAACTCGTCATATGAAATCTTGGGCTTAAGCGTACATCACGAGTTAACTCGTCTTCAGATAAATCTTTATTTATTATGATTATAATTTATGCATAGTGTAGTTTGTGTAGATTAATAACTAGGACAACATAACAAATCAAATCATGAAAGTAAACAATTACACAGTTTCCAAAAAAAATTTTTTTTCCACGGTAAAGGGGTTAAAAAATTGCCTAAACAAATGCTTTCGTAGCAAAATCGTGAATCTATAAAATTTTATGAGACCAACAAATCCGATTTAAAATAGCAAATGATATTCATACAAAAGTACACGTGAGGGTAAATAATCATACAAATAAACGTATGCAATAGCACAAGAAAAAATCATTTATTCATAAAAAGTATCTCAGCTCTTCATTAGCCCATTTCATTAAAGTAATAAAATCGATATTAAGTAAAGATTTCCAAAATGTTTTTTGACCGGCCCAATAAACAGAAGGATAAAGCGGACAATTAATACCGTGCAACACTGATGCGATCGACCGACCGGTCATTACATTATCTGATTTATACTGGGAAACAAACGCACGAATATGATTCCGAACCTCGAGCTCCAAAGGTTTCGAATAATCTTTCGTTTCTTTCTCTTCAACGGAATTTTCTTTCTTTTCAGAATTGAAATGTTTAACGATTTCCGATCGAATTTCTTTCGATTTCTTCAGTAAATCTTCTGCATTTTCTTCATTGTATATCTTGTCAAACTCGGACCGATTGTTTTTAAGTAATTTAAACAGACGTCCTACATCCTCGATTGAACTGTTCTCCAAATTCTTCAGTCTCGAAAACAAATGGTCGACGATCTGATTCAGTTGATCGTCATTTAAGTCGCAGCGAACACAGAAAATCCAATTCCATTCGATGAATTCATTACTGACGCCGGTGCTCGAGTACCGGACTTGTCCCTCTCGATCAACTGATTGATTCCATTCCATTGATTTCACTTCTTTTCGAATAATCGATAAATCAAGCCCGTATTTCTCCCACATTTCGATCATATCAAATTGAATGGATCGACAATTCGTCAGATCCATTGTTTTCTGAAAGAATTGATTAGTCAGTGCTACAGAGATCGGAATTAATTTGTGGGACAATTCCGCCATTTGCTTCGGTCCTCTATAGCAATTGATCTTACAATATCTATAATTGGCCGGTAATATCCTCAAACAGGGAAACTGCTCGAATAACTCGAGGTAGCACAAGATTGTCATAAGTGTTTCTTCACGGATATTTAATCTGACAGCCATTTCTGACGGTGCAAATCCTTTCACATGGCCACGGCACTCTCCCACTCGACATTTCTCAATCGCTGGATCGACAAATATCGATTGAACGAACGATTTAAGAGATGAAAATTCGACGTGATTTGTATAAGTGTGTCGATGTAAATCATTGAGTTCCTCTTGTTCTTGTTTCCAGGATCGATCATTAAACGTGAGCACAAGAGCGTGCGCTGGGAGAGAGTCCCTTCCAGCTCGGCCGATCTCCTGTACGTAATTCTCGAAAGATCTCGGTCTTGAGTAATGAATAACCGCTCGAATATCAGACTTATCGAGTCCCATTCCGAATGCGATTGTCGCGACCAAAACTCTCGTGCGTCCTCTCATAAACGAGCGCTGTTTTTTCGATCGATCAGATGATGATAACCCCGCGTGATATGATTCGGCACTCCAAATTAGCTTTTTCTTATCGACAACAGTCTCAATCGATCCTAATCGATCTCTAATTAACGCCGCCAAACTCACAGTTTCTTCTCTACTGGAACAATAAATCAATATCGATGAGCTCTTATCAAATGGCGGTTTTTGGAGGAGAGAAATGAGAGCATTCTCTTTATTCGTCACTTCCGTAACGGCGATAGTTATATTTTCGGGGATCGGAACATGTCTTACAACACTTTCTGGATCGACTTTCGGATCTATATGGAGATATTTCGCGACCGTTTCGATTGTGTCAACAGTACATGTAGCCGATAATCCCAAAAAACAATCGATCTTGAATTTATCACGAAGGAGTTTGCAAACGCGCAAATAACTCGGTCGAAAATGATGCGACCAGTCAGATAAACAGTGCACTTCATCGATACACGCAAAACTGATCGACGGAAATTGATCGGCAGTCAACCAATTCGATTCGACCAGTGCCTCAGGACTGACGAGAACAAACGCATATTGATTTTCACTTATTTCTTTTAACAATTTCCGCTTTTCGTCGAATTTAAGAGTGGAATTTAAAGCGACTCCTTTTATCGATTTCGGTAATTTGATCAATTGATCTTGCATCAGTGAGATGAGGGGAGAAATAATCAATGCGACCGAGTTTCTCGTCTGTTGAAAGATATAAGCCGGGATTTGATAGCAGAGTGATTTCCCACTCCCGGTTGGCAACACTGCCAAAGTCGATTTGCCGCTACAAATACGTCGGATTATATTTTCCTGTTCGTTTCGGAATTTCGAAAATCCGAATAACTTCAGTGATTTCTTGAGACATTCGTCTAAATCGTCCGAGTCGAATAATTCTTCTCTTGTTGCTGTCGGGAGATTAGGCTGTTCGAAAAATGATTCTCGAGTGATTTGGCAAGCAGTTTGATCGATAGTTTGAAGTTTAAAATCGCTGATATTGATCGATTGTGAAAGATCTGTAAATCCCAAAACATTGGTCGTATTTTTCTCATCTTTTGGCCCATAAGTCGGTCTGATTGGACATTTATCGGCGTAATGTCCTTCCACTCCACACCGAAAACATTTCCCGAAATTTCGCAATTTATTGTTCCATTTGGTTCGTCGAAATGCATTCCGGGTGGCTTTTTGTTTAGCGGTCACTTTCAAACAACTTCCGCGATATTTCATATTCAACTTGACATAATTTTCGTTTCCTTTCTTAAAAGAAATCGATTTCGTTTGTTTCATCGGAGAATAATCAATTTTTCTTTCTTTCGTTTTCCGTTCTATCGGAATATTAATCAATTGTTCGCGATTTTCTCTCAATTTTTTATCATTATCCGCGATTATTGTGTCCAAATCCATTTCCGATGCCTTTTCCGCCAGAGACTTTCTTTGAAATAAACTAAATTTGGAAAACGACTCGGGTTTTTTATCATTTACATTTCGTTCACTGGAATATGTCGATGATTTAATCGATTGATTAGAATCTTCTCTCGATATCTTATCGGTGATCATTTCATCCAACTCGATTTCGTGTGTCTTTTCCACCAGAGATTTTCTTGGAAATAATGGACAATTGGAAAAGGTTTCCGGTTTTCTTTCCAAGGAATTTTGCGATGTTATAATTGATCGTTCGCGATTTTCTGTCAATTTTTTATCATTATCCGCGATTATTTTATCTAAATCCATTTCTGATGCCTTTTCCAATAGAGATTTTCTTTGAAATAAACTAAATTTGGAAAATGTCTCTGTGTTTTTATCATTTACATTTCGTTCACTGAAAAATGAAGATGTTTTAATCCATCTTTCGAGATTTTTTGTTGATTTTTCATTGATATCCGCGACCGATTTGTCGATATTAATGTCGAATGTTTTCTCCGTCATAGATTTTTCGGTTTCGGTATTTTCTTTGATATTCGATCGATCTTCTGAATCGATTCTTTCATTCGATAACGAATTTCTTTCGAAAAAACTTCTTTTAAGTCGATTATTTCTATTTTCTTTCTCGTCAATATTTATTTCATCGCTCTCTTCGAATTTCTCTTCGCATTTATTCATATTTCGTCTCGCTTTCAAAATGTTGTCGCTGATAATCGAATCGAATGATTTTCCCATTGATTTATTATCGATTTTCGGTTTTGTTGGTTTCACGTCCCACGGATTTACATTTTCCACTCGTGTTTTTTCTGTTGAGATTTTCCGTTTTTTATATGCCTTATACAGTTCGACAATTTCTCTCGGTGCCAATTTGATATCGTCGGTTTTCGGTGGTCGTTTGTGCTTCTCGTGAAAATCTTTTTCCCAAAATTTGATTTTCAATTTTATTTCATCGATGTTCATTGAAAAAAAAGTGAGAGGAAAATCAATTTTTTGAGTTTCTTGCAACAAAAAAACTTTGGTTTTAAAAACTTTAATAATTTTTGAAATATTGCTTTCTTTAATTTGATTATTTAAACAAAACTAGTAAATCAAATAAATTTTATATTTCAATGCTTTATGCGGACAGAACTCTACTTGGTCAACAGAATTTTTTTATCTATTTCAATTTTTAATAAATTTATGTTATATTAGTAACTATTTGAATCTTTTGAAGAAAGGGAAATTTCATACAAAAAACTTTTACCATTCCATTCTGCAATTAAATAGTTACTACATTTTTTTATATCCATGCTTTATGCGTACAGAACTCTACAGATATAAAAATATTTTCATCAAATTTTAAAATTGCGATTTATTGTCATCGAAAATGAGTCAGTGTGCAAAGTTTTGAGAAAAAACCTTCAAAATAGGTTTCTAAATTTTATGGATACATGCAAAGAAAACAAGCTTATAGAAAGCATGGAAATTAAATAATTTTCAATAGTTCTATTTGATTAAAATCTAGAAATTCAGTTTGGATTTTATTGATTCTGGTG
>MQRK01116725.1:211-13141 GCA_001938485.1 Girardia tigrina
CATTTTCTGATCGATTGTCGTCAATAATTTTCTGAAATAATTATATGAATGACTTACAAAATTAATCGATATTTACTTTTTCAATAATTTTATCTCTCTTCATTGATTCGATTTCCCTTTTCAAATTCACATTTTCTTTTTTCAAATCACTCACATCTTTCTTCAGCAAATTCATTTCATTTCTCATATCGTTCATTGATTCTTGCATTGATTTGCATTGTAATAAAACCTCTCTGATAATTTCGTCTCTCTTAACATCACTGAATGTATTCGAATCGCTATTGTTCATATTTTGAAACATTAAAGTCGCTGATAAAGAACCACATTTTTCCAAGTGACTTTGTATTCTCCTCGCTTCATCTTTGAACTGACAATTAAAATGAGGACATTTCACAATCACTCTCGAAAGCTGTATATTCATCAGTTCATCTTCACAAACATTTCTATGAATATCCAATAATTCCTCGTGGCATTCGTCTGTATTCCCAGGACACATCTTCTCTCCTCCCCTCAAATATTCTCTCACACAATCTAGGCAATATCGACACCCGCAAGGACCACAATGAGCATTCATTAATACATTCTCACAAATCACACAAAGCATATCTCTGTCACAGTCACCATCGATTTCTAATTCAATATTTCTTCTTATTTTCAAAGAATTAAACAGTCTTTCTTGAGTCATTCGAATTGATTACCTGCCATTAGAGTTGTGTTATATTAAATGAAGATTCACAAAATTTAAAATGCTTTATATAATATAATGATATAAAATGTTACATGTTAGTAATAGTGTCTTAAAATAATTACTGAAGAGTTTTTGATTTGTCTGTTCTAATTATACTTGGAAGATAAATTAAAATTTATTTACACATCAAACTAATTTCTAAATGACACAACATTTCTATTGAGATTATATTTCTACTTATTCATAACAAGATTATTCACTTTAGATTTTACCGTATTTTATCGAATTAGCGCACCGGTGCGTTTATTAATTATAACTACTTACACAGATTACTTTTATTCAAATGGTGCGTTTATTCGTTTCGAGTTATAAATTTATTTTTATGCAAATTGTCGATCAAATTGCTATATTCGACAGTAATAGTATTTTTAAAAAAAAATCAAATTAATTTCTTCAATTTGTTCAAACGAAAAATAAGCAGAAAAAGGTAAAAATGATTAATTTATATTAATAGCTTTGTTTTTTTAAATATTGTTGTAATATTTAAACAATATTTACTATCTTCAAATAACGCAAGTAAGCCATGTTGTCTTATATCTTTCTTTTCTGCTTTTAAGAAATGTTTGGGAATCACAAGTCTTATGATATGGCATTTTGTATTTATTATTAATTTCGTTACCTTTTACTTAAAATAATAAGGTAGTAATGAAAGTAGTAATAATAATATTGATTCCATTTTCGAATTAATATAACTGGAACTTTCATTCTAAAATTAATCAGAAATATTACTGTTTAATGGAGTGCGTTTATTTAAACTAGGTAAAAAATGGAGTGCGTTTAATCAAAAGGGTATGCTAATTCAATAAAATACGGTATTTTCGAACTATTTTTAAGTAATGTTTTGAATTCGAAAGTGTTCTTAAATTCGATAGTAGATCACAATTTGAAAAACCACTGATATAAGGAAAACAAACAAAAGTATTTTAATATAATTAAAATAATTCTAACTCGAATATTCTAACATTCTTAAAATTTTATTTTGTCAAAATATTTCTTACCGATAATTTTTTTAGAAGTTATTTTGATAATTGTAATATTTAAGCTAAATAAATATTTTGTTAAACTTTAAATTTCTTTTATTTTTTTAAAAAAAATTTTTAGGCTTTTTTTAAAACGCATAAAATTAAACTATTTCCAATTTGGATAATTGAAAAATAGAGATCTATTTTTTTGAAATAAAGCTGCAAAAACAATTTTTTGTCCAAATTAAAGGAAACGGTAAAAGAAAAGGTATATTCGAATTACAATGGCACCATCTTATAATTCTAAAAATTCATAAAAAATTATTTGAATTAGAATTACAAATAATTTTTTTTAATCATGAAATTAAAAAAAAAATATGTAAAAAATAATAAAACCGATATTCAGCGAAGTACCCGTTTTCAGTAAGTAACATGTGAGGAATATTCTGAATGATGATGTGTGTATTATATTTGTGAGTTGTTATAGGTTGTTTCAGGTGGTCTCCCCTTCACCAAATTTCGATTGATATTTTTGAGTTTTTTTCCGGGTTTTCCGAACAACATTGAAAAGTTAAAATTATAATTTTTTGTCAATTTTGAAAAATCAACTTATATTTCGAAGTGGGAAAATTGAGTTTTTATAGTTTAAATTACAAAATGTCATCGGTATAAATAATTCAGATAAAAAGTTTTCTTACTTCTTCACTGTTTTTACTTAAAACCATCAAAATTAGGCGAAATTTAATTAAGTAAAAGAAATTTTACAATAGCCGAAATTTCGATAGTGAAATCGGAAAAATTTTTCTATGAACAATTGCTTCTATATATTAAAATTTCAAAGGACTAAATGCAACACTTATGTATTAGGTTGGAAAATAGAGAGGGGTGGTGAAGGCTTGTACATTCATGATCCAACAACTAATTTTCAAAAGAAAAGATATAATATGTGTACAATATTATATCTTTTAACAACATAGAAAAAACGATTAAACTGCGTAATAAATCGATTGAAATCATATCCGCAACAGAACATCTTTGATAAAAGACAATTTCCAGATATTTATTTGCTTCCATTTAAAATTTAGCCTGAATTGTTTTCAAAAATTTATTATAAGCACAAACAATAAAAAAATAATACTGATTATACAAAAAAATTGCAAATAAAATTATTAAAAATTTGTTATATTTAAATTTCTCACATTTTCAATCTACTCTGAGAGGGGTCCCTCGTTTGTGCCGATGAAATATTCGATAACTGATCAGTAGTGTAGCTGGAATGCAGTGTGTTGATTTGAATATGTTTAACCGGGAATGTTGATTATTTCACTAAGAATGAGATTGGCATTTCTATATTAGCGATCATTCGAACAGAATTGAAATAAAAATAAGGATATGATAATAATCTATTAAGTTAAAATTTTTAATAAAAAATTAAAATCAATTTTAATATAATTGTTTTTTAAAAAGTATCGTATTTAATTGAGAAATTCTAAAATAATTAAATTTACAATATTTAAATTAAAAGTTATTTCTATAATTTTGTAAAATTTTAAAGTAAATATTTTCTAACTAGCGTTAACCCGTTTCGCCAGGTCTGGCGATTTTTTTGTTAACTAAATCCAATATTATTAAAAATTTTACCAAAGTTTCATTAAAAAATTCATCAAATATTTTCTCAAAATTGTTTTTTATTTCTTCTAAAGATTTTTTGTTTAAATCAACGATAATTTTGCCATCACCTAGAATATTTTTTTGATATTATTTTCAAAAAATACATTTAAAAAATTTGTATTAAATTATTGTTTTCAATATATTTATATAAATGTTTGCAGAATAAATTCTTATTGACAAAGATCGTAAACAAAATTATCATCTATTAATTCGTTTTTATTTATTTAGAAATTTTCATAAAAAAATGATAATTTTTATCAATATCAACATTATTAAAATTATGTAATTCATTTCTCGATGTAGTGACCATTTCCAACAAAAAATCGAACCACGTTAAAATATTCACAAATTTAAAATTATTTAAATGTAATTTGAATTTCTTCTATTTTTTCTTTTCACAAATTTATTTATTAATTACAAAATTATAATTCCCAGAAGTTTTATTTTTCACAAAGAATATCAGGATCAATCGACCCAAGAATTTTCCACTTGAAATTATAAATATGTAAATCAAAAAAAAAACGAAAAACATTTGATTTAATCGTCCATAGGAAATAATTCTAGTGACACAAATTCAAAAATAACTTAGACATTTTTTTACTGAGAGCGAACAATCGAAAATTATTGTACATATTGTTTCGTGGTCAATAAATTTTGTACCCCATTCAATGTATTCTTTTTATTTTTTGCATGTGAGAACTGCCATGGAAACTCCCACGTCAATCAATTTAATAAATACGTTAATACTTTTATTGCCGAATTCATCAACTTCTACATCTCTAAACGGTGGCAGAGCTAGATTTACGGACTCCTCTCATCGAGTAGGTCTAGGATTAGTCGATTTTTCATCCAAATTCATCATATTTCCTTCTTTGAATTTTGTTTTGTTGGCATTGATATTTTTTATATTAAATTTACGTTGACCATTTTCATCGTTGATTCATCGACTTCCCTTCGTCAGATCAGCGACTGCGGCACATCATTGGATCTCTTCGTCTTATAGATTCTGGATCAATTGGTTGTTTTGTTAAACTAATCTACGGAAATTATTTAATAAAAATTATTTAATTTGTTTTACTGAACACCGGGAACATTATATAGATAATGTTTTGTGTCTCGAAAATTTTAATTTAATAAAGTTTAAGTCAAAACACATTTTTACAATTGATAAAATATTTATAAAACAATTAAAATATAAATTTACTTCAAGTTCTTGTCAAGTAATTGTGCTTCAATAGTATTAAGTAAATGCTGCGGATTTATCAGTAACTTTAAAATATTAATTTTAATAAATATTTGTGAAATTAAAATATAATAAATATTATAGAAAGACAAAGAAAAATTGTTGAAATAATCATTATTAAAAAGACAGAAAACATAGCATGGTCACCATGTTAACTGGATCGATTTGCAGACAATTATTTTAATATAATTAAAATTAAAAGTCAGAATTGTTTTCAAAGATTTAATAAAAATACAAAAATAAAATTATTGAAACACTTTATTGAAAAGTTTGTTATATTTTTTTAATTTTTTAATGTTTTACCATAATTTTTTATTAATATCAATTTTAATTAAATATTTTTTATTAATTATTGATAATATTTTTACTTATTATTTATTTTTGATTATTATAAACGAGATCAACATATGTAGTGGTCATAAGTTAAGTCCAGGCTTCTCTCTCGTTGTGGTAATTGATAATTATAATTGGTGACGTATCTATAGGACATAGCTCAACTGGAACTAAGAATGGCTACGGAAGTGAATATCCTCAAGTTCTATCACTCTGTCCATCCGGACGCGGAGATCAGGGACGCGAGTGCCGCTGCCGATTTGGAACTGTCCGCTTTGGCAATTGATCTGAGGTGGACTTTTTTTTATCGATCGAAAGATTTAATTATTTAGGCACATTCTTCGTATTACCTCCACACAAAAATATTTTTTTGCAAATATTTTTCTTCGCCAATGTTTTCTAAATGATTTCTGATTATTTTATGAAACGAAATTTTTAAGAAAAATAACTTTTTCAATCATTTTTTGAATTATAAAAGTATTAATAATAATCGCTAGTTGCGTTTGTATCGTTTTACAAATTTTCCGAATGATTTTGTTTATAAATTCAAACAAATGTTCATTTGCATTTCTTCCAAAACTATTGTCATTAATAAGTTTGATTATTATACAGGTCTGTCCAGAAAGTTTTGACCGATGGTTTTCTATAAGTATCTAGTGAACGCATTGCTAAATGTCTCTGATATTTACAGTATCGATAATATATACATATGTGAATGTTTTTGTAAAATATCATTCAAAAATAATCAATTTTTCCTATTGTAAGAAAACTAATTTCAAAATATCAGTTAACAAATTGTTTCGTAAATAAATATTATTTTGCAATATTGTTTGTAAGTTGTATTTTCATTGCGTTAAAATGAATTTGAGTCAACGTGATATTCGAATGAAGATATATTACTGCTGGAAACGTAATGTGAATCCCCGCTATATGTAAAGATATAAATGCAGCACTTGGAATTGGTACTGTTAGTGAGAGCACTTGTTGTCGATGTGTATCACAGTTTAACAACGGCGATTTTAATGTGGAAGATCTACAGTGCTCTGCAAGGCCGTCAATGAACATTAATGAAGCTATATTGCAACAGCTGGATTTGCACAAATACACCACATGTCGCTCCATAGCATTTGAGTTGGCAATTTCCCTGGAGACAGTTCGAAATCATCTCATTTAATTGAGGAAAAGGTATCTGTGTAATCGATTGATCCCACATCCACTGTCTCCTGAATAAATGGCTAATATAGAAAGAATATGCAACGAGCCATTAGCAAAGCAATCGGCTTTTGATTTTCTTGGACAACTGGTAACCATGGATGAATCCTGGATCTATTGGGACAATAGCGGCTTACAACATCATCTTTCTAGGCGAGGAGAAGGAGACAATCCTGCAGTATAAGTTCGTCGTGTGCTTACACCCAGAAAGCACATGATTTCAGTTTTTTGGGTCTGCAAAGATGTATTGCTGATGGAAGTTCTCCCTCATGGACAGACAATTAATGCAGATACCTACTATCAACAGTTTGGATCGTCTTGTTGCTGCAATACAACAAAAGCGGAAGCGGTTTATAGGAGGAGGAGCTCAACAAATTACTTACCTTCGCGATAACGTCAGACCCCACAGCCAACAAAACTGTAAATAAACTGCAGGAAATCTGGCTCAGTGTATTGCCCCATCCATCATACTCACCTGACCTCGCTCCCTCCGATTTTTATTTATTCTCCTCAATGAAAACCGCCCTCCGAGAATGAACTTACAACTCCGCGGAAGAAGTGCAAGTGGTGTTGGAGCGTTGAATTTAAGAGAAACCTCGCAGTTTCTTCACCAAAGGAATTAGAAAACTCCCAGAACGATGGCGGAAGTGCGTGGCCTACAATGGACAAGACTTTGAACACATTAGAGATGATGATAAAACTAACAATAAATGCTTGTCTTTCACTTGCCTATAAATCGGTCAAGACATTCTGTACATGCCTGTATATCGATATTATGGATTCCAGTTTGTCGTGTGTCTTTAAGATCAAAATTTCCGGAACAAAATTTCAGGAACTAACATTGCATTGTGGCTTATTTTGAAACTTGGCGCCATAAACTGCGTTAATTTGATGAGCCGTCTCCGCTGCCCTTCTGCCTAGTTTGTATTTATAAAAGAAAATTGTCCGAAATGGCTCCTTTGACATGTGGAAAATTACCTGCAAAAACGTATGTAAAAAATATGTTTTTGTAAAACAGTGTCACCTAATCGAATAAGAAATTTGCTATAAAACACTATATTAAAATAAATTATTAATTGATTATTTGTTTTTAAGAAAAATGCGACAGAAAGTACATATACCAAATGATGGAAAACTTTTGTGCAAACCTAATATTTTGAACTTCATCTGATGAGTGATCATCCTCACATTAGAAGATATTGTCATCTTTGATCTAATTCACGCCATAGAGAAATGTTTGAAGTAGTTCGTTCATGACAACTGGATTGATATCCTCCATATCATCTTTGAGCTTCTCTATAATATCTAGGTCTGTATCCATGTTCAGTAAAGAGTCTATATATCTCGGATCTTTTGCAACTCGGTTTAGCTTGCTTATTCCTGTGTACGCACCACTGTGTCGATGAGTATGTGACGTTCGATATATTGCGAATCTTTTTTGGTTGGATCCACAGTTCTTCTAGTGCTTCTTTTTGACCGATTACCAAGAGCACCGTGGAAAAGCGCCGCTTTATTCAGTATTACCATTTTGCAAGTTTCTACCAAAGATAGATGGCGATCCACGTTCTTGGTGTTGCTGTTGTCAATTGATATTAATTTATTTCGTCTGTTTGTATGTTTGTTTATTTGCAATAAATTTTGTAAGCCGTTTTTCACCAAATTACATAAGAACCTTTTTATCATACTGATTGGAAGGACTTTCGCCCCCCCCCAGGCCAAGACAAAAGTGAGAGTCTTTGGTGAGGAAATTTTGACATGAAATCTTTAAAACTTGTCTATGCTACTTTTGAAATGCAATATTTTAATAAATTTACATTGTGTACTTATGATTTGTTGCTTGTTTTTTGTACATCTTCTTTTGTTGATAGACCTATGTTAAGTCGCACTCTACATGACCGAAATGTAATATTTTTCTCGTATTGACATTTTACATATATCAGGTATTAAAAGTTTTGCCCATGCATCTTTATTTATAAATCCACACGTTCCAGTGACGTATATATACACTCCCATTATCTATATGACTTTCAATATCCAGATACTGATTGATCTGCTCCATCAAGAATTACATGGCTGCATAACGCCCGTATTTCTTAAGCTCTCTTGTAATGACATTCAGTGCTTGTCCGAGAATCTATTATGTTTGCACCTACTACAGTGTCTTCATTTCAATAGATATTTTGTTTGAAGTTAACGGGCATTGTATGTCATTGCTTTGAGATACAATCACCATTCCGTATAACTAAGTATACCCTCGTAGATAGCTCTGTCGAAACTCATTGTAGAAGTGAGACGTAAATCAAATCTGCTAGTACTGTCGTGCTTCGTCTATATGTATACCCAGAAATTTTCGATTCAACTCCTTAAAGTTCTAGACACACTTTCACTTTTATTTCAATTTCAATTGATCTTAATCATTCGGTTAATTTGAGAATTGCTTATTTTTCAGCAGTAATTGTTCTACAAACATTGATGTTTGAAAAGAAATTTCATAACTTTTTAATCTCATTGATAAAAATGTAAATCTCGAAATCTTTTTTGTAACCAGTATGCGGAAAGATGTATTCGATCAATTTCAAAAACTGAGTGAAATGTGCGAAGGTAAACTGTCCCAGCAATACCAGAGATATGTGGACAGAAAGATCAAAATCGGGAAGCATAACGGTGAATTGGAATTAGTTTTCTTTGTGAGCAAATAACAAGTGTTGTAGGATTGCACTGTGAAGAGTCTGTCAGAAAAGAGGTTGAGCTTATCTCAAAAGAATTAAGTAAACTAAAAATAGAATTTGAGAGAAATTTATCGGAAGAAAATACGATTCTTGAGTTTTCTGAAGAGGAATTTGGTTTATATTCTGTAAATTTCTAGACATTGTTTGACAACCATTCTTCAAAGGGATGTCCTCCTTTGCTGATAAACTCTCTTGAAAAGGTACTCTTAGGTTAAACAATGATTACAAATTATCAATTTACAGAGTGAAACCGACCCAAACAAGGGGAAAGTATCTTTAAAATATCCCCATTACTTTCCAATATCAAAAATGGCCTTATTACCAGAAACTCGTAGACAAATGGAGTTTGCTTTTAATTCCAGGTGATTGTTTGATTGTATGTAAATGTGGTTCGAACCCCAATATTAAATTCTCAAATTTTTAAATATTAAAATCAATTAAATTATTTTTAGTATTTAAAAAATTTCATTGATAGAATCGAGAGTGCCAAGTCATTTTTTATCACTTTGATATTAATTTATTTCGTCTGTTTGTATGTTTGTTTATTTGCAATAAATTTTGTAAGCCGTTTTTCACCAAATTACATAAGAACCTTTTTATCATACTGATTGGAAGGACTTTCGCCCCCACCAGGCCAAGACAAGAGTGAGAGTCTTTGGTGAGGAAATTTTGACATAAAATCTTTAAAACTTGTCTATCCTACTTTTGAAATGAAATATTTTAATAAATTTACATTGTGTACTTATGATTTGTTGCTTGTTTTTTGTACATCTTCTTTTGTTGATAGACCTATGTTAAGTCGCACTCTACATGACCGAAATGTAATATTGAGCCTTTCCTGATCATTGAGACTTATGAGTAGAAGAACCTTCTCAAACGCAAGTCATTTATATTGATGGGATTATTGTGAACACCTTTTAATTTATACATACTTTAGTATTTGGAAATGGCAATAGGCATTATTAAGAACATTTAAACAAGTCTCGTTTAAATCTTTATTGCAATTCCATTTAGAGTCATTAAGACTGTCAGAAGGTCTTTCATCGTTTGCCATCGTTCTAATTGGTTTTCTTATTTCTGTTTTTAATCATGATTATTCGAACAATTTTTCTAAATTATTTTTTTAAACATTTGACCTCTAAAAATATTAATTTTTACCATTTCTCAATAAATCCCAAAATAATAAAAATGTCATCAAATTATTAAAAATGCATTTAATTTAAATTTTACTAAAAATTATTAAATTTAATTTTAATTCTGAAATTAAAGATATGAACTTCTAAAATGATTATTTTAATTATGTTCGAATAGTCAATCACTTTAAACTTAATAAAAAATACCAATTTCCATCTGGGTGGGAGAATCACCATTCTAAATTCAACATACTTAAATCAACACACATCATCCATACATTTACACATTCAAACAATTTAAAATATTCCTCACAGGCATTATTACACAAATGAGATATATCGATAAGAAAATGAAGTTTTACTAAATTTCAGTTAAAACAATAACTAATTTCACAATTACTACAATAAACAATGTGATCTGTCTAAGTGTGTTATTATTGATTTACTCACATTGAAGTTGCAAGGTTACCTGCAGCGATAAAGCGGCGTACTTTTGAAAGTAATTTCGTCTTCAGTAACACCTTCTCACATCATATTTCCAAAGACGCTTGCTTCTTTTTACAATTTCAACAAAAATATTTGAAAATCAAGTGTCGAAGTCTGCAAGGAAAAATAATTTAAATTAGTAAACAGTGGAAATTCATCAACATGTTGAAATACAAATTTTGAAGAGATTTTTTAACGGATTTAAATAGTGGTTTATGAGACACAGAACAAAGTACAGGAAAAATTTAAAGGAAATAGAAAATTATAATTTCACACAATCGGCATTTGTTGCAACATGAAACGTTATCCATCCATGTATTTCTTAACGCCAACAAACAATGAGAATGATTCACAAACAGAAATGTTTAATGAATAACTCGGCAATCCATTTATAACTTAGTAAAAAGTAAAATAAATCGATTTAAATAATTTACACCCTGCAAAACGTTTTTCATATAGTTAGAAATTCGTAGATAGAAATTGATTAATTTGTAGATATTACGATTTTTATATACCATCTGAATTTTAATCACTGACTGTATTAATAATCTTTTACATTTTATTTAAAGTGTAAAGTTTTTTTGTTAATTTTGATTTCCTACGTGGTGCGATCCATAAGTCCTTAGACTCGACAAGAAAGCAAAGTTAAATCAACTTTTTTTCAGAATCAGTACATGACATCAAAGTAAATCATTTGTCAATGTATGAGCCGTGTACTTCAACACACTTGCGACAGCGAGCAACAAGATCAGAGAACGCATTTTTGTAAAAATTGGGAGGCAAAGAATTGTCGGCCATGTTTAAAGTCTCTGATCCTATTATACACTGTTGCACGTCATGGACACTGGTCACCGTAAGCTTCCTGCAACTGCTGCAAAATATCGCAGCTTTTAGTATTTCTCAGGAGCAGAAATTTTATCACGCTGCCATATTCGACGTTACTGTCCATGTCTACAGTAAAAAGTGAAATAATGGCTGTACACATCACTAACACACACAGGTTGGGTATGGTAAGTCATAACTGTAACCATTAATAGCTCATCTATTTATATTATCAACGACATATACGTCATAATCTTATTTATCAACGAGTCTAAGGACTTAGGGATCGCATCACGTAAAAATTCGTGTACGTGAAATTTTTTCTTACGAATATTTTTTAACAGTTACTTTTTATTTTACTTTTTTTAATAGGTCCTTTATATTTTTTCAATTCTTGTTTTTAGAGCAAATATTCATATAAACATCCTATATTATTAACAAGCATACATTGAAAGTATTTCATTAAGTTAATAAAGAAAATATTCAATTTTGAAATTTGGATTTCAATAGACCAACAATCCACTATTCAATCTTTTCTAAAATGACAATATTAAGAAGAAAAAAGAGTTCAAAAGAAAAAATCAGGGTAAGGCTGCTATACTATGGATGAAACGCCAACTATAGAAAATGAATCAGTCTGGTTGTAAAGCTCGTTGCCGAAAATTAATAATAATAATGATAACGAAATTTGCAAATTTAACCTAAATTGATTTTTAGAAATATAATTAGTATATAAGTGATAGAAATCGTCATTTGTCAATTGAAATAATAAGTTATTAGTATTAGTATCTCAAAGCACCAAGGCATCCCCAAGAGGGGAAAACATGGTAGTTGCTCACCTAGAAACATTGATATTTTTTCATTTTAATTGTACTTTATCTTTCTCCTATTGTTTCAGAGAAAAGTGGATTAATATTAAAATTGCAAAAGTAAAGTTTAGTAAAATTGACTAAATTTAAATAAAATCTTACTAAAATTTTATTAAAATCTATGGAAAAACGATTTAAGTTAACGTAAGATTGAATAAAAACTAAATGAACTAATTTTGAGAGTTGAAATAACACATATTGGGTTCGAGATGTCGTGTTCCCCCTTGTTTCAACATTTTTGTAAGATCATAGCCCCCATCCGTTTTTTAGTTAAACGGCAACTCTATCACGCAATTTACGCTTCAGTATCTTAACACTACACTCATGGGGAACAGACGGGTCTCCTCCACGCACATCTGCGAGCAGTGCACGCTTCGGAGCGCCTTCATGCTCAAAACCAGCATCGAGTATGCCCCGGCCGGTAGCTCAGCTTCTGGAGGGGTTGATGTTACTAAGGCCTGCATTTTAAATTACACTAATGAATTATTAAGGTAAGACAAAGAGAGCCCCAAGGAGATAAACGACGGTCTGTCCGCGTGCCCCTTGCATTTTGCGGCCGGCCTGCGTCACCTCCAAAAGGTTCTTTGTCTCGATGAAAACCCGTTATCACAATCCTAGTTACCGTCGCACACCCAATCTATCGATATACATTTCTGAAAATTATTTTTTCAACAATAATGATCGTTGGATAAACATTGAAATTCATATTGTTTGAAAACGGA